>KZ269991.1:447445-477362 GCA_002249935.1 Onchocerca flexuosa | reverse complement strand
ATAAATAATAATAATAATAATAAATAATAATAATAATAATAAGTAATAATAATAATAATAATATATATATATATTCTCTTTCTGTCTGCAGTGGGGATTCTTTTTCAAGGCTGTTGATCTGTTATAAAATGCTAAACCACATTTGACATTATATATGTATACATATATAATATGTTTCAGACCTTTTATGTTCCCATCATGACTTATTATTGAATAGGACAGTCACTGTGGTAGCTCCATGTAAAAATATATCCGTATACTTATTATTCAATAAAAACTGAAAAAGAAAAGATGACGAGGTGTGGAATATTTAATAAATGCTACTTCTTTGTTTTAGAAGGTCGCGTTTCAATATATGATTTAGCGCATACTTTGAATGTCGATTATGAGCACATTGAAAATGCTGTATCTATGATTTCAAAGCAGTCATCGAATTTTATACTTTGCAACGCTGAACTGATTTCCAGATTCGTTATTTCATTTTGGCAACATTTGTAGCACTTATCTATGAAATTGGGATAGTTTTTTGTTTAAATGTAATAGAGAGAAAGCAATAGTTGATCTTTTGGGGGGGAAATTCGCTTTATTTGTTTTTTGACTTTTAGATGTAAATATTCCTGTTAATAAAACTTTTAGATAATATTATAGTTTGAAGTGATGTAACTTTAAAGCTAATTGTTTAGTTTATTTAGATTTAGTCCTCTTTCTTTTCTAATGTATTATTTACTAAATTTTTTTCTCACTGGTTCAGTTTGTAAACTTTTTCAGGGATTATATAAATTTGTTGTGCAGAGATTTGAATGAACGATTAATAGATGATGGCATTGTTTCTATATCGCAATTAGCAAAAACGTGGGATTTGCCAACTGAAATATTGAATGGTTTAGTTTTGGTAGAAGTTGGCTCAAAGGTTGATGCTATACGCGATGGTGATGCACTTTATACGCGATCTTATTTATCCGCTCAACGAAATATCATTAGAGCTATGCTTTGTGGACTGACCAAGTTTGTTTATTTTGTTTGAAATACTAATTTAATGAAAGAATCCAAGACTTTATCGTTTTTTTTTTAGAGTGACACCAATAGCTAGACTGCAGTCGGAATTAGAACTAACAAATGCAATGTTTTGGTCACTTTTCGATGAGCTCGATGCAACGAAAGAGGTTATTTTATAACAACTAGTTTTTTGAAGTGTGTCTGATAAAGTTTTTTGATAGTATTTGTAGCTAGTTTAAAGAGCAAAAAATACTATTTAATTAATTGTCACGTCACATCTAATTTACACTTTTGTCTTTGTTAATTCTTTTGGCTCAGTTGAGAGTCTGCGCTTCTAATGAAAAGAAGGCATAGTTTTGGATATCAAGGTATTGCACTATAAAATTTTTTGAATCTACAGCAACAGAGTAGCTACTACCAAATAGTATTCTTGTAATTAAATGTTTCTTCATATAATGGTTTTTTGCATTTCTGATGATTCATTTGAATTCGCTATCATGTTATTCTTTCCTCAATAATATTTCGGAGTTCCATTCTTATTTTTCCACTGTTTTATTTTGAAGCACCAATTTTTTAGGTTCCTGGAAAAATAGTTGGTGCTCGCACTTCAAATCATTGTCTATATCATCCAAAAATTTATACGGTTCTAGTCAAGCAGTATATACTAAGGACTTTCTTGCAAGAAGGAATATTGAGTAATATTTTGGTTAATTTATCATTAGTATATTACCTGGAGATTTTAGAAATTAACCCAGTAGCTTTTTTGCGAAATTCTTAGCCATTGATTCAATTCAATGCTGAGCAAATATTTCAAAATTCACAATTTCAGAATTATCAGTATTCAAAAAACTTTCCGTAGCAGAGCCGAAGATTTATATGAAGGAACTATTGAATAATGTGGAGCATTCGACATTGATAAATTTCCCATCTGCCATTATAAGCATGAAAGTTTGGAATGAAATTGAAGCAGCTGTAAAGGAAGAGGTTAGCTAGTAAAAAATTTGTTTCAAAGATTAGTTAACATTTTTTTAGAAATTCCCATCTCGTATGAGATTTATATGGTGAAAATAGATGTATTATAGTTTTAACTGTTATCAGTGTTTAGATGAATTCCAAATCGTTTGTTGATATCCGACTTCATATGCCAGAAGCTGTTCAAAGTAATGCAGATATGAATCAGGCGGTCACTTTTTTGATGAAGAATAGCGAGGTTTGTCATGAATACTTACTGATTGATCTGTTGTCTATTTATATTTCATATTTTCTTTGTGATTAAGTTCATGCTTCACTGTCGCATTTGTTGTTTTTGAATAACAAATTTTAGTATTTGTTTTTTTAAAGGATTGGTTGTTCGTCTCCGATACTTCCTATATCTATAGTCGGCAACTTCACTCGTTTGCTATGAGAAGTTTGGAGAGCTTGATTAATACACGGGCAGAAGAGTTTGCTTCCAGTTGGGGTAAACAAAAAATACCTAAAAAGCAAGAAAAAGTGTGTTGCGCAAGATCTTTATGCTTACTTCATTTATATTGTTTTACTGAAGATTCTATCATTTATAATTTTCTTTTAAAATACCGGACTTTCCTTACAGAAACAAGATGAGGATTGGAGTGCAGCGAAAGGCAAGAAAGGTAAAAGTGGAAAAGGAAAAGTTGTGAAGCAGATTTTAGCTGAAGAATCAACTCCAGGTTTGTTATTTCACTTCCGACAATGATGAATAACGCATTTTTATTCTTCCACAATTTCTTGATAGTTTCATTTTAAAAATTTTTTGGCGATGATCAAAAATTATTTGCTTTTTTTCGCAGCTGCTGTTCGTGCATTTTAATTGATTCATAACATCAATTAAATTGGTTGCTTTTTCTTTTTATATTTTATTTAATTGAAATTTTAGATTTGTTAATTAGAATATCAGAGGAAGAACTAATCATGGAATTAAAAAGGACGAGTGATATACCAGATGAACTGCTAGAGGATATTGTTGAACAGATACGAACAAAAGCAGAAACTTTGTTGAAAACTCGAGTAGAACTATTGCTACATAATGTACAGACGATATCTGTACAAGATCAGAAACGTTCTCATGCACAGCTGCAGGAAACATTACGTGCATTGTATAATAATATTTGTATTTTCGAAGATGGTGCAGCCACCTTTGAAGGTTGGTTTTAGCCAAATTTCTACATAAGCGTTTTTTAATTTATTATATTATTAGATTCGGAAAATAATGAAGAACTAATCTCTATAAAAATTTATATTGAATGAAGAGATCCGATGGTTTATCAATATCTCTAGAAAAAAATTATTCTGATATTCTAGCACTCTTGTTAATTAGTTGGTTGTAAAGGTACAAAATTTTAAATGGTTAAAAGTCTTTAAAAAATTCAAATAACATACTTCTTGGAGCAGTTTTCTTGTGAAAATATGCAATTTTCGAGAAAGAATTAAATTCAGATACGGTAGCTGCTAATCTGAAGGTTTATCTTCTTCGCACAGTATGTACACATTTTGCAAATTATGTGTTATCATACATATCAAGAACACAGAATATTGACACTCTTACTACAAAGGTAATTTATAATGATTCATATCGTTTTGACAAATGTTATTGAGGAAGGAATTATTACCTTGATTGGAAATTATTTGAATTTAACAAATACTTCAGTTACTTATTATTTCATAATCAAATTAATTTCACTTGAATGATGTATTTCTTGCTAATGAGCTTGACTATTTACTCATTATTTTCACTTAAAATAATACTTATTTTTTAGTCTCACCTGATTTCTTCTTGAATTTGATGACTTCAGCGTATTAATATCATTTAATGACTTTAGTGCACAGTTGACATCAGGTTCTATTGGAAGATTCATTCCCACGTTTCTTTTTTTTTGCTCTTTAATTTTAGGCTCGAAATGAAACGATAGCAAGTATCGGAAATACGGAAAACCGTACAGCAGTTGAAAAATTGTTCACAGCATTGTTAACAAAGAATCTCGAATCATTCCATGATGCAGTATTTGGTGTTTGTTCATCGGCCATTTGCGCCTTGAATCTAAAAGTACCTGACAAAAAGCAGCGGTTTATGCTTTGTTTACTTCCTTTCAAATTTTACTTCCATTTTTGCAGGAAAAAAAAAAAACAATTCATATGCTTTTCATTTCTTATCTGACATAATCATCATCTTTTTGAATTGATTTAAATAAGATTTTCTGGTCTTTTGCTTTAGGCAAGTCTATTATTACTAATATAAATGATATGTAGCACTAAAGATTTATAATAGATTTCTTCACTAAAAGTTAATAATAAATTTCCTTTAGTGAAAGTTTATAAATCTAATTAAATTCAACGAATTCCGTCAAACGTTCAACTGAATTTAATGTTCGAAAAGCTACTTTACTTTTGCGAAAAATTGATGCCGTTTCATACATAGAATTTTGAGATCCTATTTTATTACTTTATCATCCATCATTTACAACTAACTTCGAGTTTTCACGCTGTTATTTACAGTGTGGAATTGATCAAAATCTATGAAGAACAATTATTGAGCCAGTTACGCGAGTGTACAGATCCACCTTCCGGTCTTCTTTTAGCACTTCTGATATTACTGGCAAGAAATGAAAAAATCGCGGTGCATGCTTCCGGGAAATTTGTTTCACATTTAATTGCAAAGGTAAAATATTTTTATAGCAAGAAATGGACAAAAACAATTCAGCCATTGCATCATGTGATCCTGAGTGAATTACCATTTCTTTTTTTATAAGAGGCAAATGTTTTATATTGATAAAAACTGTTACTGTTTACAGGTGGAAAAGCATCCGGAAACGAGTACGGAGCTTGCTGAATTATTAACGAGTTTCCAGAAAATGGTTATTTCAAGTATGCAATCTAAAGACGATGTAAATCTGATAGCAAAGCTCAATGAAAAACTGGTGGCATTAATGGCAGCAGTGAATGGTTTCGAATATGTAGAGAAACCAACAGTTGATGACGTTGTACTTGAATTATGATAAATATATTTTTTGATGTTATTGACCCTCTATTGCATCTCTTCTTTCATTCTTATAAATCTGGGAATTTCGTCTTACATAATCTCTTTTTGTTGAATCATTCAAATTGGTCAAAGTTAGTTTTATAAGCTATTCTCTGTTTTATGGATTGGTAAACTTTTCTTTTTTTATACATTCTCAAAACATCTTCTATTCAGTTGTAAAGCTTTCATTGTTGAGCAGCATTCATTTTTTAGCAGATTTCTAAATTCAAGCTGCTATTTCAACTCTTGTTTTATTAATTTCATCATTAGACAGTTGCAATCATTTCTGCGCTTTTTTTTTTTTTCTCTATATCTTTACAGTAACATGTCTCTCTCGATGTACTAACTGTAAAAATTATTTTTTAGTAATGCAATCTCATTGCCGTTATTTTAAAAATAACAATGAATAATTGATTATTAGAGATGGCGTTATATAATTTGATGAGTTATGAGTCGATAATTCTCTTTCATTTAACAATGAAGTCTTCAAATATATCATAATCATTGGTTTTTCGGGGCAAGTATTTATTTGTTTGGGTAGAATTTATTCTGATTGATTTAAAAGACAAATACTATGGGCGATCAAATCATGAATTTAAGAAGGTCACTAAACTTATAATTTCCACTCTTCGAATGTTTATTTGATAAATTTACCAAAGTTTGTTTTCTGTAGTAGATTGTTTCTTGTTTGTTGTCTTTCACTTTAAATTCGGGAAATGAATTTCCGTTAGTCCAAAATGCTTCCGGACTTAATAAACTTGGAAATCTCTTTGAATAAAAAACTCTAGTTGGATTTTTTGTACTTTATAATTCTCAGGAATATTATTAAAATATTATGTGGAAATAATCGAGAATCTCTTGTCTGCATCTGTAGTAATAGAAAAAAAAAAAGATTTTACTGATTTCAAGAAAATGCTTTGGATGTCTGGAATTGCACGCTGTTTTGTGTGCCAGGCTATGTCGATTTTTCACTCTAGATAATACATCAAATAAAAAGTGGGCTTTGCGAGAGAACTGATACAGTTGTAATCCTCATCGGGCTGGTTTTATATTTATTTTCCTCATTATTTTAATAGTATTATAAAGCATGAAAGTTGCTGAATATACTGCAGTATCAGCTAAAATATTAGCAATTTTCAGAAAAGGGATTGCATGAGATCTGGTGGAATCGATGAAAGACTGAAGCTTAAGGCATTTAGCTGTATACATCATTACATATATTTTGTTGTATAAAATTATTCCAGGAAAAAGTTTGATATGAGAACTTTTTTACGCAAATAGTTTTGTAAGATTTAATTTGAAAAGTGCAAGACGATGAGTTATTGAAATTATTACAATATTCTCATATTTCCCAATCACTTGCTTTCTTGGCCTTGTAGCCGTGATTTGGTCATTCTGTACATGAAAAAGGGTATGTTCTGTTTAGTCTAGTCCTTATTCTTTGTTATTGCATCTGCAGGAAATTTCATGCAAATCAAGATTGGAAGTTTGAGAAATTGTAAAGAATATATTATGCGAATTATCGATGCTTGTTTTTTGTTCTTGTCGTTTTGATTTGTTACTTTATTGTCGCTGCATCAGGAACGGAAACCTTAAACTATTAATTTCAACAGAAATCATTTCATTTCTTTCCTATTTAATTTTAATTTTTTCTCATTCCTAACTTATTTTTTTCTCGAAATGAAATTCTTCTGTACAAAAAACAATCTCTAATAAAATTACAGCACATACTCAGAATTTCGATTTTCCTGAATATATTCATATATATATATATATATATTAACTGGACCTGGCCACACTTCGCGTAGCCAGGTCCACCTAGTCTATATAAATAAAAATGTAAATGTTCGTTTATTCAAAATCTTAAGTCTCTGAAAGTTCTTGAACACGCTGCTCACTCATATAAAAACACGTGCCGATTCGAATGCAACGTTGTATCAAAATTTCAAATCGGTCGGTGAAGTTGAAATGTTGTGTCCAAATAAACAACGAATATTTACTTTTTCATTTATATACAGTGGTTTGTTCTTCTCTGAGTATTTGATTGATAAGAAGATGTCATGCTTTTTCAGTTTAATCCAATCTGTCGTTCCATCTTGACAGAGATATATTAATGCCGTCTGTGGAGGAAAATTTAATATGATTTATTCCATCTCTTCAACATATTGCTGAAACCTCAGTTCTTTGAAAAATTAAGAATTCCATTTATTTCTGGTAGTATTTTTGTTCTGTCATCATAGTGCAAAGTGCTGTGAAGATTTTTTGCAATTTTTTTTTTCTCTGTCCTTTTTCCAAAAGAAGAGATTCTAAGAATTAAAGAATTCTCCAGTTTCATATTTATTTTTTTATTCTTTTCTCTTTATCGATGAAGTCTAATCAAGAATTCATTCTGCCTTCTTTTTGCCATAAAAATTTTTGTTTTAATGAGTTAAAAAAACAGACATCCAATTGGCGGATGATTAATAAGCATGAGGAAAGATAACATCCATCCTGTTGTCGATGATGGCCTATTGTTATCCTGATTCTGGAAACAGGTAGAACAGCATCATTTGAAATACTTTTTTTTAAAATTATTTCATCGTTTTTTTAATTTATTCAACAGCGTTTTGCTTACCTCAATATCCCTTTATTTTTGTTCCATTTGATTTTAGTGTCAAAAGAGAGTGTCCTTTTTTTTCCAGTTTTTTTAAATTGAAAATTAGATTCCATCCAAATGTTTTTTTGTTTCAGCCTGTTTTTATTCTCACTATCGTTCTTTTGTCCTTCACATTACCTAGATCGAAGTCCCATCCATCTATGCAGTAAAAATCAGAAGATTATAAAGAACGAAGAAATGTATTGGCGAAAATGTTTTTTGATGCAAATATACTAATTCTAATTTGAAGACCTGAATACTTCGATTTATTGAACTTCGTCTAAAGATAACCTTGATAAAACCAGAGAATTCATTTTTTCTTTAAAAGCATTTCTGAAAAAGAACTTTAATTTTTAGCCAACTGCTTATTGAACTAAATCAAATCTTTTATCGAAAAAACTTGTAAAAATTTCCGCTAATCATGTATAAAAATAATGGGGTCGTTGCTTAAATATGTACTGAATCTTATTTCGGATCTCCAACAGAGACCGATGTCCACAAAGAATTATTTAAGTAATTCTTATTAGTCTTAAAAGAAAGATCTTCGCAATAATTTTTGAATAGGCATTTACAGTCACTGTGAAATAAGTGATGTAACAAATTTTAAAAACTGTTGAATTGCATCTGGCAGGATACCCAATGATCTCAGTCGATTTTTAATCCCACATATCTCATGAAATTCAAGAAATCAGTACCTTTTGAAGAATGAAGAAATTTGAATTATTTTAATCGTAACAGCTTCTTGAGTTAACACAAAAAAAGGCTCTATAAAAGAAGGATCGCTGATTCCAAAAAAACTTTTCAACTAATGCAGAAAATTTTTGAAAACTGACAATCTATTGAAAATCGACATCTCAATCTATCATTATCTGCTTTAATATGCTCAACTTTCATTTTTCCCAATTCTCAATTTTGATTTCTTACCTTTTGAATAGATAAAAAGTTTAGTAAGAAATAATTGTGTAGTTGAAGATAATGAGATTATATTAGAATTCATAACATGGAAATATTAAATGAGACTTATTTTATATCAATATCTTTTTAAAATCTCGATCTCGTCAATTAAAAGATCAATAATCCATCATCTAACTTGATGATAAGTACGTTAAGCATCTTGACATTAAATGTTCGGAAAATTCTATAAAATCGCTTTTTGAAGCCACTTCTGAAGAGGATTGAGGCAGAGGATAGAGAGGTTATCGTTTGATGTCATCGGAGAGGAGAAAGATTGGAAAAGGTCGGAAGGTCAGAGAGGGAAGAGGACATTTCTTTCTCCCAACAGAATAAATCTATCGAGCTATTATTATTATTATTATTATTACATCGCAGTGGATGCTGATAGTCGATCAAGAAACTGCTCTCTGGCAGAGCCAAAGGGTCAGGTATCACACTCGGATACCAGCTGACCTTCATCCTTCTTCCCGTTCGCTGCTTGAAGGTCATCCTTCTTTGCAGCATCCTCATTACACTCCGTCGACTAGACATTCGTTCATTCGATCCTCCAACAAGACAACATTGATTTTCCTTTTCTTTGTCTTCTATGCAAACTTCCATTGGGATGCTGCCAAACTTCATTCTTTTTTGCTACCTAATTTTAGTTCAAATTTCTTCCTTAATTAGTATGTTTTAAATATAAGAACGAATCAACGAAAAGTTGATGTAAGAGTTTTCTCTTTAATATATTTCAAATTTCTCTTTAAAAAAAGTGGTGAGAAAGGGAAGAAATGATTATTCGAGAATGCAGTTCGCATTAAAATGGTAAGCGTAATAGCTATCTTCGAATATTTAACAATGGAAAATTCCTTCTCACTCTTTCCAGAAGTAACTTTGCATTACTAAATATTTGACAAAAAAAAGTTTGCTAAAAATCATGCACAATTTTTTAATAATTATTTGCTAATATTAATTAAAAAAGACTGTTTCGCCATATTTTTTCGTTTAACTCCTTACAGTAAATTTCAAAACAAATTGGAATTCATTTTTTAATTATCATAGACAGTGTTCTCTATGTGTTGTGGGAATGCGATAGCAGAATAAATACACATAACTGTCAATCACTTTGACTAATGAGTCTTGCGACTTGATTGCTTCAGATGTCAAAATTAATTGAAAGGTCATTTCCTTGTCTACTCTTCGTTGTTATCATTCTCGAATTGTTAAATTTATTTCATGTAAATTTTGCTTGTTGTTTTTTGATTTAGTATTATTCCTTCCAATCTATTCTCTTCACTTTTACTGTACGATTAATATTAAATTTCACTCAGTAAATTTCTTCTATGTTAGCAGTTGACATTGTCATTGTAGCTGTGAGCAATATAAAGCGAGTGCTGTCATTCTTCATCATTTGAAATATATTGAGTGATCTGATATTATGGTTCAGATATTATAGTCCAATAGAAATTCGAGAAATTCAGCGCGGCGAATCAGTTCTAGTATCTCCAGAAAAAATATCTCTACTAATTCATCAGTCTCGACTTGAAGAATAGTTCTTTATGGAAAATTGAATTTATTTTAATCATAATCATATAACAATAGAAAAACAATGACTCCATATTCTTACTCTGTTCGATCTTTTGATTTGATTACATTTTGATATGAACATCATTAATCTCACTTGCCGACATAAATAAATTGAGTATTGGGAATATCATTCTATTACTATTCGATAATTCGATTAATATTTTTTTTCTGTTTCAAAGTGGTTCAGGTATTGATTTTTTTTGATGATTGTAATTTTTTCATCAAAATGATAAATTAAATAAAAATGTATATGTTCGTTTCTCAAAATCTTAAATCTCCGGAAAGATCTTAAACGCGCCTATTCGAATGCAATGTTCTGTCAAAATTTCAAATGAGTTGGTGAAGAATTTGAAATATTGTGTGGAAATGAACAAAGAACACTTACATTTTTATTTATATAGATATATATTGATGAACATTTACAAAATAAAATAAATAGCACTCTTTCCCACATGATCATCGATGTCTTCCCATGACAATTTCTAAAAGTAGTTTGTTGACTAATTCATAGGAACTATTCATGTTATCAGTTATCACCATATAGTTGAAATTGTTATCAATACTTCCATGATTATCAGTACTTTCCAACTAATTTAGTGCTTTCCTTCGCGAACGGTAATATTTACACGTCTTTCAAAAATAGAAATACAAACTCTCATAATTAAAGGTATTGTTTCTTTAATGTCTATAAATACATTTATGCCTTCCACAATAGTTTTAAAGGAACCGATCCATGAAATGATTATAGCCAAGGCCACATCCCTAATTTAGGTGTTTCTAATTTAGGTGTTTCCACATCCCTATGGCCATATCCCTAATTTAGGTGTTTATTTTGCAGGAAGTTTAAAATTCAAATTTTTATATTTAACGGCAGATATTCTATTGACAAAAATATGAACGATTGCAAAGCGAATATTAAATTCAATGGCATTTGAAAAATGTGATAAGAATATCTGCCAAATTCAGTGAAAATGATTTATCGTTTACCAAGAAGACTGAAAGATTTTCGGGAATCATTTTCAGTGAAAGTAATGTATTGCGATCTGACTAAAAATTTGGAACATCCTGAAATTACAAAAATCATTTGGTAGGAAGAAATGCTTATTAAAAAATTTTTTTAAATGATAATCAAATAATTGTGATCAGAATTAAAATTATTTATAATGTTTAGCTATGGAGTTTTGTAGTTTTCATGATTGCATTAGTTTAATAAGTTCATTTTAACAATTACTGTTTATTTTGAGTTTTAGCTAATAAGGCCTACTCAGCAAATGTTCATTATTTTAGTTCCTTTTATTTTTTTTACTACCCTAATTCTTATTGATTCCGTCATTTTAACTTCAACTGTTTAACTCAAAGCTTAAATTCTACAAATATGTAAAAGAACGACTTTCTTTCAAAGCTTTCGCCCTAAAGGATTCATTTGTCCCAACTTATTCTAACAGTTTTTCAATGTTTTTGTTTTTTATGGCAAATTTCTCCGAAAAATTTCTATGTATATTTTTTCATTTGTTCTACTTTTGGTAGGTACTGTAATGCATCTGCTTATGTAAAATGGAAAGACAATAAACTTTGATGCTCAAAAACTCGATCGTTTTGTCGTTTTATAAAATATTTCTGAAAAATTTTTATGCACGCTATATAAATTCCAAGGCGACACTTTTTTTTTTTTTTAAACTTTTCCATTTTCAAATTTCTCTTCATTATTTTAAAAAACGACCTTTTCAAAGAGGATAATTCTGACTGGAAACAACACTACTGCCTTGGAAGGAATTTTAAACTGAAATGAACAGGAATTTAGAAGGATTTGAAGCACAAAGAAGAATTGAAATGTTACACTTCCAAGTGACAAGGCTTCCATTATCAAGAAACTCTTAAAAAGTTTCAAAATAAAAATTTTAGAAAACTTGAGAATTGTTGTCGGCCAAAATTCAAAAGTTCGAAATAACATTGTTGAATGAAGTAGTGAAAGATTGATAGTAAATCATTTTTTTTATTTGAGAAAATATATTTGATTTCAATTTCAAATGTTTAAAATTAAATGCTTCATTGGAAATTATTTCACTTTTCTGATTTCCAAATGTTTTTCTTTTTTGTTTATAATCAAACAATTTCGGAATAATTTTGCATTTTCAGAAAATGTCCTTATTTAGAAAATATTCTGTGATCATGGCAGGTTTATATTAAGTTGATCTTTCTCCACAAAGCTGATTTGTCTTTCTTTCCTATTCGCCAAATAATCGTAATGTTTCAGCAGGTTTTTTTTTTTCTCTGTCTCTTTTAAAATATTGTTATACCAAATACATTTAATATTTTTGCTAGCTTACTAGTTGATTTCTTTATAATTATTTCTAGAAATGATACAGCATTATTCAATTGAATACTTTGCTATTACTTCTCATTTTATGTTTGACTGTTGATTAGTCATGTCAAGGAAAAATGATTCTTTCTCAGAATAAAGTATATCCGTATGAACTGATTTAATTTGAATTGAGATTAGATGATCTAGTCTTATTGGCATTTGACCAAAAAATAATCAAATTGTCTCCACCAACAAATTTCATCCAAATTGGGAAAAAAAATAAATGCTGCACATTATGCAAAATGATGTTGAAATAAAACTTTGAGAAGCAATAAAATTTGAATGAACAATTGTACGAACATTCATTCAAATTTGACAAACTTTCGGAAATTTGTTATGGAAAAAATTTTCACGTCTTTACGCAAATATAAAACATTTATATCTTTTTACGAAGAAAAAGAGAGAGAGTGATAATAAGATAGTGCAAAAATATTATGCTTAAATCTTGATGGAGATTTTTGATTTATTTTCCCCATTCTCTTTCTTCATGTAAAGATAATAATGAAGGATTTTTTGAAGATTTATTGAAATTTATTGATTATTGTTGATTAAAAAATAATTTATTGATTAAAAAATATCCGAGATCGTAATATGTTCATTGTTATTTCTCTCCCTTAAGGTTCATTACTTTCTTTGCATTGTACTCAAAGAAAGCAGCTCTATCATCAAAATGCGAATGAAATCGACAAGATTATTGGCGTCCAGTTGAGGTGAATACATGCATGATCTATTCAGTGGTGCTTTAGCCGGATTATGAAGGGTTTTGTTGAATACTGGAAAGCGATGCAGATGGGAATTCTCGTAGTTCCTTTTTAAATGTCCCGTCCAAAAGAATGGCAAATACCTGTTGCTGATTATCAGCAGATAGATAATTACTGAAATTGCTAGATAATGAGGCGGTGAAGGTATATATATGATCAAGTACTGGCTAAACTGATGAGATCTAAACTTATCACCACGACCAAACGAACAAATGAACAAAATTCTGTCATCACCTTTCTCACTGCAAATGAAGTAGAAAGTAATGCGACAAAGAATGCGCTTGCATGCGTCCAGTAGAAATGGGTAATTCTAATTTGTTTGCAGATTGCATCATGTATCAACTACTGTCAAAAGCGACGGAATTTGATGGTAGAAGAGAGGACCATATTGTTAACAGCTATAACTTTTCTAAGAACTTACTTACTTTAATTTTAACTTATTCTTCACTTCATTTCTTATTCTCAAAAGAAAGTCACTGCTTCTAAGTCAGAAGACTATTAGTATTTGCTTACTTGATGAGAGTATTTTCTGACAAAGTAATGAGTAGTATTGTGGAGGATTGCCATTCATTGAAGTCCTCAAGAGAGGAGTAATATCTCCGCACTACTATTTGTATTGATGATTTGAAATAAAGCGCATTCCTGGCAGATGGGAAGAAAAGCCGGGTCGCACTTCGTATTTGATTGATTGTGTCTGGAGTGATAGCGAACCCTGGGCTTTTTTCACCTAAACATAGGCCTTTTTTTTATCTGTCCTTTCAGCTAAAAGAATTGATCCTCAATTTATCAAAATATTTTCCTTTCTCTTTCTTGTCTTATTTGTCATCTCTATCCCATCGTCATTCTTAAGTGAATTTTTCAAAAGAATTAGGATTCTTTTTCTCCAGAAACCAAATTTTTCGTTCTTTCTTCTTCGATCCTCATGCAATTTTTGCAGCATTATCTCATTAATTACTTTCGTACTAATTGAGCACTTTATTGTAGCGCACGAAGAGCACCACTAACATATTTTGTAAAGGAGAAAAAAAATCTACAATTTTTCACTTACAAAAAGAAGAAATGCTGCTTACAGGTGTATAGTTGCAAAATATATCGTTTCCAAACTTGTTTCTTATCTTTTACAAAAAAAGAATGTGAAAATTTCTATTGCTTTTTTCTCTATTTTCATTTAAAATTCAAATCATTTAATGATGTCAGTAATTAATTATTGTCTTCCCTTTTCAATTCTAGTGGTCCGTTCGAATGATCACATTGGTAAAATGGAATTTTAAAAATGTAGAACGGAAAAGAATTTTCAAAAATTTTCGTTCAATTCATTTTTAAAAAAATTCCCTCATTTTAATCCCACAAATGTTTCTTTTTCTTTCTCTACTAGAATTGATTTGTTCCAGAGCAATATTGAAATGTGATCAAAAGAATAAAAAATTTGGAGAGTGTTGCATTAATGAAAAGTGATGAAATAGTGTTATAAATAAGCCCATATCTTTATTTCTGACATATTTTTTTTTTTCTCCGTGTCGATAATTCCTATGCATACTTTTAAAAAACAATAATTGAAAGAGAATTTTGAATAAAAAATGTTCCCGAACTAGCGCCACTGATATATATATATATCCTTAAGAGTTAGCATTACTTAAGCTAATATTAATTAATTCATTCCGCTTCAAACATACTATAAAAATTTTAGGCAAAGAAAGAGGAAAACAATCGAAATTGTATCTATTCTTTATCCATTCATTATTGTGTGTGTAATGAATAATGATTGGCATAGAACGTGGTTTCCTTGTATTAGGCTTACAGTGAAAATCCTAAAATGTTATGCTAACTAAAATAAGATAGATTTCTGCAAATGAAAATTAATTAATATCGCCAGTTATTCTTTGATGGGTTTATTCTTTCCAAAGTGGAATAAGGCATCCATTTTGAAAGAATTTACAATGCAAGCTATCAAATCTTTTTGTTTAATCCATTGAATGCTAAGGTTATGTTTTCAATGGTTTGAATAGTTTATAGATTCAAATTTTTCCTTCCCAACCGCTTTTTATTTCACTTTTCATCCACTCCTCATCAGCACCGATGAGTACAAATATTGCTTGCTTCATCAATACCTTGACATTTCCAATTGCTATCATTCTTAAATTATGATGCGGTACCTGATTCAGGTTAAAGAGAGATGGAAGCAAGGATTCGAGACTTAGAGAAATGAACCGAAACGAAATGAAGAATTAAAAGTTAAATCAGCTCCTAATATGTGTTAGTTTTTAAAGAATTATACATCCACTTGGATTCGTTTATCTAATAGGACTGAATTTTCCTTTCATTTGTCAAACATTTAGCTAAAACATCAGAGTCACTGAATAGAAGTTCGAGAACTATTACTTGTTGAAGTGACTTTTGATTAGTATCTTCATATTACTGTTACTATAAAAATTGTGGAAAAAACTTATCAAAGATCTAACGGAAAATAATGGGATAGCATTTGTGTAGGCCTTGAAGCGAGACGAGATATATCTGTCTCATAAATGTTTCTCAAACAAATTAGAAAAAGCTAAGCATAAGAAAAAAAATTGCCCGCGAGAAAATGCAAGTTAAAATGGAAACTTGATATTGTTTGGACAACTCTGTATCTCTCAATTGTGATATCAAAATGAGGAGATTTAAGGATAAGAAAAGCTGAGTTTCAGTAATAACTAATGAAGACGTGTAGTTTCCAGTTGTCCATGTGGCGGAATGAAAATGTCACATAATGATATCGTCATTCCAGAAGTGTCTTTGCCAGCAACAGAAATATAAGATTTCCACTATATTTCCCTTCTAGTTCCTCTCCAAATGTATAATTCTTCGTGAAAAATTTGTGTCAACAAAAAAAAAAGTGCAAATACTTATGCTTTCAATATTTTGTAAAGATTTCTTATCAAATCGCTTAAAATTGATATGACATTGTCAAAATCAAAATGCTAGCAAATAGTTGCATCAATCGTGCAAAGTGCGAAAAGTAAGAGAAATCCGGTTGGATGAGGGATTTATTTCTTGACGTAGCAACTTCCTTCAATTTCAAGCACAACTATCTCCAGAAAAAGAAGTTTAATAATTCTGCAATTGCAAATTTAATAATTCTTCAGTTATCAAATAACTGTTATCACTGCCTTCATCCAATCGCTGATAAGATTGATCATTGATTTAGGGAAGGGCGGAAATGCCACACACAGTCTCATCAACGAGGAGTGGGAAGGAAGCAGGGCACATGAACACGTAACACAGCACAGGAATGAATCATACGAACTCTCGAAGAAGTGCGAGAGTGCGGGGATTCCACATATCCATTCTTCGAGAATAGTGCAAAGAGCACTCATTCCTTTCCTTTCGCTCTCGACGATGCCATTCTCGAGGAATTTTCAGATGGATATTGTTTCGCAATATTGTCATCATCTTTTTCTCAACAATGATTCCATGTGACAATGATTATTCACTTGAGAAGAGAACTGTCCTCTTAAATCCATTTTTGCCATCATTTGCTCTCCTGAAATGTAACTATCAAAAACTTATCAAAAAACTATGCAAGAAAGACTTTGTTCATCTAAAAGCACTTTAAAAGTTCTCTTCCCCTGTGATCCATTCTCTTTCTCACCTCCACTTTTGTAATCCTTCCCTATGCTATAATCTTATGAACGAATCTCTCTTAGTAGTACAGAGATCAATGAGCTGGAGTAAACAATGAATTCAATCTTAGAGATATGAATAATGTTACGTTACAGGCAGAAGTACTGGAGAACGATGCTCTCCTTATCATTAAAAGATAAGCATGTTATGCTTTTTCATGCAAATGAATCTGCAATAATTGATTCGATAAATCCTTTATACTTCGGTCGATATGCTTATCAAAAAACTCTTCTCGATTTTCGTTCAATCATTAGCCGGAACTTGATCTCTCTAATAACACTGCTTAATATTTTTTTACTAATCATGTTAAGATTCCCACCAGGTTTTGAAATTAATTGATAAATTAGTGATGCTCATGATGAAATTATTGATATTGGAAAAAATAATTGGATTTTATGACGCAAATATTATCTAAGCTAATAATACTATTATCTAACTGATAACACTATTAGCTGATAACACTATTAGTACTGTTATTTGTCTATTTCTACTTGATTCTTCAATGCAAAGAGCTAACTGAAAATATTATTATTAAGTATGGCAATTAAAACGAGCATTATTAAACTGATAGTGATAAATAAGTTCTAATAGAGAAAATCAGAAAAATGTCTTTAAACTCAGCATTCTAATTCTCGATCTTTGAGTTGAACTCTCGATTTCATAATTAAGGCAAAGTCAGTTGTTGTAGTTTCTTCGTGGGATTAATCTTAGAAAGTCGTTCAACTTTTATATCTTTTATTCGTCAATCTTTTGACTCTTTCACAAGAAATTAATTGCCATCATTTTCAGAAGATTGATAAGTTGATGATGAGATAAATAAAATTGGCTCGTCAATTCCGGAAATTCCCTCTGTTTCATTTTATCGTAGTCTTTCATGGCACTTTTTGCTGTTATGTATATAGGGATGAACAATTTTTTTGTTAACAGTTGTCTAGGGAATGGTTCAATTTTTCAAAATTTAATCTTTGATCGAAGAGTTCTTGTGGCACCTGCCAGCTGTATCTTTTGTATGTTGTCCTTTTTATTGATTCGTTGAATTTATTGCCAGGAAAAACTTTCAATACTTTTGTGAACCATTTCGTCTGATCGAAACCGTTTTAGATGAATCCTCCTCTTGCTTATACACAGAAAAATCAGTTTCCTGCATCATTTATATTTTGAGCCATTTCTCCCTAAATTTTTTTATAATTGGCAGCAATCGATCGACACGATGACAGTAAATTGAATGCATTGTGAATACTTTCGAGTGAGTGAGTGAACTTGTAAAGTTTAATCATCGCTCTATGATATTTCATTTTGTATCATTTTCGGAATGTATGTGTTTAACAAATATTCTTTGTTTCCTTTCGAAATATCGATTATTATATGACGAAATAGACAGACGCACCCACCCAATACATTTTATAACTCCTACTGGGGGAATGGTGTTGGTTCCGCTGTTTAAGTTGCTAATGGGCTGTTATTGGACACGAAGTTGAGATTACCGCATTTTTCCCGCATATTTGTCAATTTGTTAGAATTTCACGAAATGTGTATGCTCTGAGAAATTTATCATTAGGTAATAATCATATTTGTTTTCCATCTGTTGAATTTTTTTTTTTTTTTGCCTCTTTTGATTCATTGATTTCTGCCTGTTGCAGATTAAGATCAGTCGAATGCAACAAAATAGAATTAATCGCGAAAATATTTACGGCACTGAACAAAAATGTAAGTAGTTCCTTTTTTCGTCAGTTACTTGTAATTTTTGAAATTATCAAATCAAATGCAAACTGTAGGAAGGGTTAACAAAATTAGAGTTTGACGTCATCAGTGATGACTGCAAATATGTCCCTTGTCTTGATGACACATGGAATTGCTCTAGCTTAAACATTATATCTGTGCAGTTGGTATTACATCCTGTTTGTGTCATTTGTCAGTTAATTTCGAAATGTTAGAGTTTGTTTCATTAATGATCGATATTCATTTTGAAATGGCATTAGTTGCGAAATTGAGCTATCACATCACATATTCTTAGATTTTTGCTATATTTTCTCACTTCGTCTGGGTTTGTTCTGTTTTTGCACTTTCACAGAAATAACTATTCATTTATTTTATTCCTGTTTTTCAATGATTTTCTGTGTATGTAAACAGTAGACGACGAGTTGTGAGACAAGAACCATGCTATTGCCTTTTTTCCTTTCTTGTCAATGCCACATTTCCACTTCTCATCAAGTGATCTGGTTCTCTTTGCTATTTGCATTTCGGTGAATTTTCTCTCCTTCCTTAAAGCATACCTTCGATATTCAGATTATTTGCTTCGAAGTGATTATTTTGATTCAATGACTAATTCCTTAGAAAGATTGTTTTTAATTGCTAAATGTATGTTATTTTTCCTCCTGAATGAATAATGGATTGTTGATCGTGTTGGTTCAAAAAATATTTTCTTTACTCGACAGCCAGAAATAAAGTGACTGTAATCTATATAAATAAAAATGCAAATCTTCGTTGTGGCCTTTGACGTAACTTTTCAAGTTCTTCACCGATTGCTTTGAAATTTTGACACAACATTGCATTCGAATAGGCGAGTGTTTCTCTGTAGATATATCTTTTTTTTTTAACATGTTCGTAAGAATAAACATGTTTACTGCCAAAAGCCCGATTAAGAGATAAACAAAATGAGGTCAACCAATCATTGATTCACTGCTAGATAATAGGCTACAAATATTCTATGTAAATGAAATTGTAAATGTTCACTGTGGCTTTTGACGTTTCAAGTTTTTTACTGGTTGATGTGAAATTTTGAAACAGTATTGCTTTCGATTATTTGAATAGGTGCATTCAAATAGGCGCGAGTTTTTATATAGACATACCTACTTCCTTTTTATTTGTCACACCTGTGAAAGGTAAAAGTGAGCGGACATTTTTATCCATAAGCATGATGTAAAATTCGTCCAGCTAGTGAGATATAAAATTAATGGAAAGGAAATATTGTCTACAGAGAGGAAGCAATTAATTGTTTTGAGAAATAGCCGGAAAAGTTTTTTTTGAATTGTAACTAATAGGAGACAAATTCTGTACTTATCATCTGTTGTATGATTAGAAAATATTGGGTTCCGTTTCAGTCACTGATTAATTTATAGATCTTGATTGTGTTGTAAGCAGAATTTACTAAACTAATAGGAAGATTTGTTTAACTTACCAATTCTCTTAACATAGTTGCTAATAAGCTAGCAATTCGGATATATTTGGTCCCTACAGACTAATTATTGTTTTGCAAAATTCTAAATTTCAGGTACCGTATCGCTAAAAGTGCATATATTTTTCCAGTTTGTTTATTCCTTTCTGACTTTCAGTATTGAAGCGCTAAAGCATTAAAATTTTGTCTGATTCATTTCATGATAGAATAGTTGAAGAAAGTTATTATGGGCAGCCTTAAAAGAAAGATTTTTATATTCTGCAAACATCACGTATTTCAGAACCTTTAATTTTGGTTTTTTTTTTTTTTCCTTGGTATCAGAAATAATTATCTAATTTGTTTTTCCTTGGTATTAGAAATAATTGCTAACCATTCCAATATAAATTATTCAAGAACGTTGAAGTGATAAGTGCATTTTTAACGCACTTCTGAACCGAGCTAGCTCCACAGCACTTATAAGCAAAAGAACAAGATGACAAACTAGTTTTTCTTAAAATACAAACTAGTTTTTGTCGAGTAATTTTTATTTTTGGTCTTACCAGTAACACCGTTGCTGAATTTTTGAGCAATACATAAAATTCAAAAACTTGCTGGTCATTTAATTAGTCCTGATATTTACTCTTGTGTAGAAATGTTATATTTCTCTTCAAATTTTTTTAGTTTGTGTTTCTTGCTCCATAGCTCAAGTCTTTACTAGTGGTTTTAACTTAATTGATTTAATTCTCATAGTATCAGTATTAAAACAATGTAATTACCATTACAATTATCTGGAAGACATGTTTCGATCGTTAAGTTTGACATTATACTTTTCATTATAAAACTGCTTATTTCAAAAGTTTTTTAGAGAACTGTAAAATAGTTTGACCGATTCTGTTATTGATGATTCAGCTGTGAAAGAGCACTTTTGAATTACACTCTGTGAGTCAACACATTTTTTCTGTGAGTCAGCACATTTTTTCAGTTTTCGCTATTTTTGTATATGAATTCCCCTGAAAGGCTATTTAAAATAGAGAATCATCTCATGCCATGTCGCTTGCATTTAATAAATTTTTGAGCTTCTTTGTTACTTTTTATCTTCGACCATTCGAATAATTACTAGCAAATAGGAAAAGTATTAATGTCACAAGATTATTTAGCACTTTTGACGTTGCACTCTTTTGTCTTTTACATTTGTCATTTTTTGTTAAAGATAGATTTTTATCATTTTTTAAATAAGGTTTTTTTTACAAAATTTATTTATTTATGACCTTTTTATTGATCGCGTTTGTCCTATTTAGACCTTCAGCGCAGTATGCCTGACACAAAGTTGATATATATTATGGCACCGAATGACAGTTGTTGGCACAATTAGATGTACTGCATTATTCTCATGCAGTAAAACAGTGATTTCATTGATGTCATACTGACCCAGTACTAATGAGAGGATTGTGTAAAGGTTGAGCTTACTCGAAGCTCGAAATGGTTGTACTTTTTTTCAAGAGTTTGTAAATTGTTTGAATAGTTGATTATGAAACGCATATATGGACATTTTATTGACATAAACGACATTCAGTGAAGTTCATTTGATTATTTAAATAAGTTTCATTTTATTAAAATCAATTGAAGAAACTGTTAACACATATTTAAATGTTTGTATCTCTAGCCATGTTGAATTTAATTTTATGATCAAACAAATAATCAAATGTTGTCATATAATTCGTTTTCTATTTTATGAAAATTTTTTAAATTGAATTTCGAGAATTTATGCCAAACTGATTGAATACCTATAGTCATTTTTCATTCTGCCATTATTCATGCTGAGATGAGAATCAAGCGACCTAGAGGTGATAGTAGTGAGAGATGAAAGCTTCAACAAATTTCCTACACTTTGTTTCACTTTCCTGTTCTTTCATCATAATTTTTAAAAGTTTGCTAGGAAAAGATTTTATGCATATTTTTGTATTTTCAAATTATTCTTTTCTTTTCCATTTGATTAGATTAAACAAGCGGGCATCAAGATTTTCTTTATGCATGTAACAAATTTCTGGATGAATTTTCCCCAAATAGTGATAGCTGTTTCTCTTTATTCCTTCCTCCCTTTTTATCCATTTCTATAATTGTCTGGGCTATTTTTATAACTTATGACTCATTAGTGAGATGAAATAATTCCACCATTTTTATGCTCTTAAGTTGTGAAGCTTAGTTCAAGAAATACGATGATTTTCAAGAGATGTTTGAAGCGCGAGATAAAACATTGGATGGAAAAAGAGCATTTTTGTTTGAAGCACAAGATAAAGTTGCCTAGATAGAAATTTCATGGATGATTAATTTTTCTTTGCACTTCTTTAAATACATTGTTACTGTTTGTTTAGTTCATCGAAAAATATTAAGTGTTACAAAAGGATGTCCTAAACAAATATTTTTCATCTCTTATTATACAGCACATAAACCGTTAATTTTTCTTCTTTTTCAGTGTTTTATATTAATCATTTTTCGGTTATTCTAGTAAGAAATTTTTCAGTTTATACTTTCAGCCAGAGAAGATTATTTCGATTTTTTAACAATTCATATTGGAGGAGTGGGGGGGGGGAAAAAAAAAAAAGATTAAAATAAGATCTGCATGTGTTTTACATTTGTAACTTTCTAGTCGTTAATCATTGGCCATTAGTAATTCTTCAGATCAAAGTTCCGCTGGTTTGCTAGTTTTTCGCTATTATTTTAGTATGCATTTCATACTGATTCTATCACGGATCACGTTGTTGCTTGTAATTATTTAAAAGTTGTTTGAAGGAAATTTTGATTTTTTTTTTTTTTTTTTTTTGCTTTGATTATCTTCAGCAAATTTTCTGACTTGAAAAAAACAGAAGTATAAAATGACATTTAAATTATGATTTAGCTTCTTTTTTTTTTTTTGCTTTAAGTCCTCACTTAGTATGTTAAATCTGAAATTTACTATTAGTTAGATAACATCTAGCAGAACTGTATTATAAAGACATGGGTTAAATTTCATCATTTCATTTTCATTATAGTGCTTTAATTCATGTTTGCACTGTTGAAAACAAGATTTTGTTTTTTCGAAACATGTTTATCAATTTTTGGTCTATTTGAAACTCTTTTCGCGCTTCTTGACCTTTAACACCTCTTGTTTATAAGAGTTACATTATTCGAGTTTTTCCGACAGAAGATAGGCGAGTGAAATCATTTTATTACCTCTTAGGTTTTCTAGTTGTTATCATCAGCAACTCTGCACTATTTATTTATTATGTTTTAGCGAATTGTTGAATTGCCCTTTCATAATTAGTAGTGAAAAAATAAAACAAAAGACTGGTGTGCTTGAATTTTTTAACTGTTCAAGTGAATCACTGTTCACTTCTACATTTCTGTTTGAAAAGAAGCAGATTTGAGCAATTAATTTCTTGATTTCTTCTATCCCCAAACAGTGAAGCTTTTTCGACGGCCTGGCATGCATGTCATATTCCTGTGTGATGTGGAACTGATCTAGAATCGAATTTCCACTATATTGAGTAATTAGACCAGACTAATGTTTTAACAGTGGTGTAATGAGCATTCTTTATCATCGTAGTAGTTAATTTACAAAACAGATTAAAGAGAAAAAGAACAAGACAGTTTATGTCAGCTAGAACAGCAAATAAACAGTCTTTTCATCGAACCACGACTTACGCAGCATAGCAAGTCATCATCAACTAGGCGAAATCGAGATGATCGGTTACAGTTGGAAGAGTTCTTTTTCATCATGAAAGAACTGGTCAGAATATCCTGTGATAACGAGTAGTTTCATTTTTAAGCGGTTGATAGATGAGCGGAGAAATTTTTTTCCACTTTATGGTTGTAGATTTCGTGATCTCACTCTTGATACTTAAGATTAAAAATAATTAGAGCAGAGGAAAGTATTGCTAACGCTTTCTGCAGAATTTTTTTTTTTTTGCAATTTTATTATATGTGGAGGAATAGTTGTTTAGCTAAATACAAGAGAAGTAATTAATGATTTCCTCAATATACTTATGTGTAATTAGGGAAAGGATTATCTATCTGTAAGCATTTCTTGTCCTTTTTGATTCCTAAATTATGAAGTCATATACTCTTAATTTTTATCTTTCTGTCTTATTTTCTTTGATTACTAGTGGAAAGTCCAAGAGAGGAATATTTCAATCTGACTTATTTTTTAGATTTCTTTTTTTTCTTCAAAATGTATGCATTCTATGTGAAAAACTAGTTTTTCTTGCAGGATCTTTAGCTTCTTTTGACATTGCACGATTATTGAAAATGTAAGCATAGATCTTTGAACTAAAAGAATGTATGAAAATGTTTGTTTAAATATTTTTTTAAAAACTCTCAATACTTCGTTTTCGAAAAGTACAAATTCGCTTGTCTATTTTTGCTATTGATTTGTGGTTCCTCAAAGAATGCAATATCTTTTGGAGTCAAAAAATTCAACATGCATATTCCATTGAAACAAAACATCTGTCCACTCTTCCCATCTGAGGTGCTCATTAGGTGGATTTTCTCTTCCCTTACAAATATCGTGAGAGTGCTGTTTGAAATGACACAGGTAAGTGTGAAGGCTTGTTTGCGTATCTTCTAAACAACGACCTTTGACTTCCTCGTAATGGGGTCAGGAAGTGGTGAGAAATGTGTGGCTCACTTTCACAAGCTCCAATCTTTATTCTATAAATAGTTGCTGCATTTTGCAAGGAAGAGCATAGCGCCTTGACAAGGACAACTTTTTGAACTTCCTGCTTGAGGAAGAAAGAATGTACTTGTTGCATACAAACATACATCCGCACACAGACTGCGAAACATTTCTCCACTTCTCTCTCCTTCCTTCCGTGTACTTTTTGTCAATTTCGTTGTTAAATCACCGAATTTTCTTCCTTCCTTATTCATAGCATCTATTTAAATTCAGGAATATATCCGTCTCTCCTTATTGCAAACAGGCTGCTCTTTCAGTCATGTTGTGCTCCAACTCCTTGTTCTAGATGGATGGGTGTGGTAGTACCATCCGTTATAGTTTCTCTCTCGGTTCTTCAGTTAGTGCATCGTGATCTCTGATAGTGCTTATTCTTGTAATCGAAAGGGGACTCTTTACTTACTGAACACATTTTACGTTTTTTTATGGCTGGATATGAACACTTGATCATTGAAGATTTCCAAAAGGAGTTTTGAATTACAAATTTTGGAAAAAATAAAGGATTGAAAAAATTTTCAAGAGCGTAAATTTGATTTCATTCTGTTCTAGAGAACAGTGTCGAAACAAAGGCGTTAATATGACAGGTGGAAGTCTCGACGGTCAAACTTTCGACTCGTCCTATCTTGGAATCAATAATCGTAAGGGTTCGACAACAGGTGCAAGGACATCACCAAATTACGCCGCTAATAAAAATGGTTTCTCGGTTAGAGGCGCGAAAACATTGGGTTGGTACTTAACTGATGAATTGTTTCTAAGGAACAACGATACGCAGCAGAATAAAGAAAAGAAGGAAGTTGGGTCGGAAAGTAAGTTATTTAAATTATAAATATACAGAGAACGAGGATTTTTGGACTTTCTTTCAAAAAATACACTACCGAGAAAATCCGGTCATATTTTGCGTTAACCATGCTGAATGCATTAACTTTGATAAAATGCATTTTGGGATTTCACTAGTACTGGTTTCGTAAAAAAAATTTACTAGTTCAGATTATTTCTATTAATCATATCTGCTGCTTATCTCTCCATCTTTTTACATCGTTTTACGTCATTGAACTCACTGGAGGAAATTAAACAATCACGCGGATTTGGAAAGTTTCATCAATTCATCATAGGTTTGAAATTCATTGATCATCAACTGTTTAATATCATTTTTGGTATTAAGCATATCCATTAGATTTATTCTAGGAAAGTTTGATATCTATCGAAAAAATGGACTAAAATTTGGAACAGATCTATTAATCCACAAGCAAGACTGACAGGAGTATATAAATACTAACAATTAATCTATACATATATATATATATATGTATATACATATATGCATAAGATAAACGATAAAATATACATGTATCAATATCTTTTTTTTTAGATAGTAAAAAATTGCTTTAAAATGCTGGGAAATTTGCTAGATTTTTTTACTATAAAAAAAATATATACTTCAGAATGTTCTCAACTTTTAATCTAAACCTTTTATTCATTATACTTGAGCGGTGTTGATTATCATTTGAAGAAGAATGATAGGATTTGGCTTTGGTCGATCAAAATTTTAGTTTCATATGATGTTAAGTCAGTTGGAAGTTTTTTCTTTTTTTTTTTTTTTTTTGACCGCACAGAAGCGTGATTCATTAAGCGAAAAGGAACTTCTAAGTTTTTACCAAACTAAAAGGAATGTTTTGCCTAATTTTAATTGTATAAAATTTTTATAATCTTTCGGAATGACATAACTGCAGAGCAGAACATTTATTTCGCCGTATGCTTTATGGCCGTTTTAGCGAAAAACTTTATTTTTGACAACTGATGTTAATTAAATTGATGTGCTGTTTTTAATATACTGTAATTATAGATTTGCAAATGTTTTAAATCTGTATGCGCGCTATTTGCATGCATCATAATGTAGCTCTAATCTTTTCAAGAAGTATCTTTAGCGATAATTGCTTATTAGACTCATCAATTACGTGGATAATATGAAACGTTACTTCATTTATTTTGCAATTTTTTTTGTAAATTTTATTAAATGTTTTGAATAGGGGAATCTCTTTCTTTTCTTCTCTACCTCTCTGTCACTTAACTAGTCTGTCATATTATCGTCGAACAGTTCCGAAAAGGTGCGTTTATATAATGCGAGCTGTTTATGTATTTTTTCGAATTCATAACTGGTTTGTTAACTTTTTTGTTTTACTTTCATCATCCTTAATAGTTGCATTTTTCTCTGTTAGAATAGTATTTACCTCTTTTAGTTGATGAATGCCGCTACGCCCTTCAAGTTCTTTGGATGATTTAATCAGTGTTTAGATTTTAGGAATTTTTCCTTTTAAATTATTTTAATGTGACATAGTCATAACTATTATTTTAGTTCTTTCTGATCTTTCCAGCAGATTATCGAAATAACTTCTTTGAGTAAGTTCTACTGGATTTAATAATTTTTCAATTTTCGAGTTCATGGCGATAAAAGGAAAAGAAATCATTTTGCTTGAGTTGAACAAAAAAATCATCCTCAAAATTAGATTCTTAATTTAGCTGCAAATCTAGAATGATTCAAAAAAATTGTATTCCAATTTTCATATGATGGGATCGTTAAATTCAATTAAAAAAATTTATAGTTTTCAATGAGAACATGGAGTTCAGGATGACTGATGCATTATTTTGATATTATTCCACGTTTCCCGTTTTTCTTTTTTTTCGCACTTTGTTTACTTTCTGTTAGATCTTTTATCTGGACGAATGATTCATTTCAGCTTGGACATTATTTTCACTTCTTTCCCTTTCTTCCTTTCCTTTTTAATTGTCTTCTTCGAAACGTTTCTACTGTTGTAAGTTTTGTTTTCGTTCCTTTAGCTTCCACACGGTTGGTTGTCTCGGTGATGAGACGAGACGGAAGAGGACTTAGGATGATAGAGCAAGGAGTTCGTGTTATTTTGAAATAAATGAACTTGGATGTTCACTTTCTCTTCTTTACTGTACTTTTTTTGCTTTATTCTAATAAGTTCGTTTATTCTCCTAGAAATGAAATTGCTCAATTTATTCAACATGAAAGAGAGATTTGGATATCATTTTTCTATGTCGCAAATCTTGTTCGTCTCCTTTGTTTATGATTTTTAAGAGTTAATTTTTCCAAAAAACCTTATTTCGACATTTCATTTCAGTTTTATTATGAATTATACATATCGTTTGTTTCATATTTCACTTAGCGGTGGTTTATGTTATTTTTACAGGAATCAAACTTTGTAATATACGACGTGTGCTCCAAATGAGCCATTTTTGGTAAGTAGAACTGGCGTTGTGGGATGAACCAAACATTGAGTTATATAACTTCGATGTGTTCATGTGAAATATGCTTGTTGCAATTTGGTGCTGTGAACTAAGCAAATTCCTTTTCTGAGATGAGATTGAGTCGATAGGATTGTTTCCACTCACAAATATTTGTAAGCGTATGAAAATACTTTCCTAAATTCTCGACAGTTTTGAATATTAGGAAAAGTCAACCTCAAATAAATAAATAGTGGTGGCGCGTTATAGGTTTTTCATGGGCGAATAGAACTATGGATGTTGATGTGAATTATGGAAAACGTGTAGTGCATAGATTGAATTGGTTGATTTCTTAACACAGCAAGTTGCATAGCATATTTCGTATCTATATGCGCAATTTTTGTAGGAAGATGATGGTCTGAGTCTGTTGGAACAGGGTTTGGTGTGAATTGATGAAATATGTCTTGATTTCAAATTGATAAATGCGCTTGGCATGGGATAATTAGAGAAATATCGACTTCACTTCGGTAGTGGTTGAATCCTACGATCTCATAGTAGAAGATTCCAATTTTTGAATTGGAATCTGGTATGAGTTACCGTTCAGTTTAATATTATCAGTTTATATGATTTCACTTTTTAAAAGTGAAATCGTTGTATTTCTTGTTTTGTTTGATATGATTGACATTGGCGATTCATTGTTTTATAATTGTAAACTTTGTGTTTACCGTGCATCAACCTGTTGTATGATGATGATGATGATGACTGTAGCAATAGTGGCGATGTTTATACTAATGCTACTTAAAGCATAGGCAGTTAATACTGTCTCATGTGTATTTCTTGTATTCTTCGATCTCTCTCAAAAATATTTCTTACTTGAGATGAAAGGATTGGATGTTTCACTAAACGAAAATTATGTCTAATTTACAACGAAGCACTACTCCAAAATTGTATGTTTTCTGTAATTAGTTTCAAATATTGCATTACAATCTTTTTGTTTTGTTCCTTAATATCTGCTAATTATCATCAGTGGATCGAACCATCTGTAACTGTTCACAATTTTTCTGGAGTTCATGATGATATATAAAAAAGATTTGTCTGATTCTTTAATAAGTACCCTTTTGCTCATCGTAGGCAACTTCCTCTTTCAATTTACTCTCTGAGTGTAATTGTCGGTGCATCTTGATCGTGTAGCATGTTAACTCCCAAAAAAGTAGCAGTCTTAAGTTGAGCATTTCTTATAGTTACGATCTTTATAACAATGAACTGATTTATTGATTTCTTCCGAATGTTTAAAATCTCTCATCAGTTGGAAAATTAATTGGAATATCAACAATACTGTTATTGATTTCTTCTGAATGTTTAAAATTTCTCATCAACTGGAAAATTAATTGGAATACCAACAATACTGCAGTTCCGTTTTCATTATTTAGCGAAATAAAGATGAAAAAGCAGTTGTTTGTTGTCATAAGTAAAAAAATAATTTCTGTTTTTTGTTTGTTAGTGAAGGCTGGATCGTTCACGCCCTTGTGAAAATAATCTTCAGGAGTATTTTTTAGAAAATAAAACTGCTCTGGATATTTTGCTTTGGACTAATTTCCGCTGAATTTTTCAGTGAGGTTATGATTTCTTGGGGACATATGTGTCGGTGTAATTTTGATGACCTAGACAGCCTAATAAACGAGTGAATTAGAGAAATAGTTATGGGATTTATTGTTTTTATATTTTGCTTTATTTTATTCTTTTCTAATGAAATTTAGGCCAAAAAGTGGAAAACCTACATTTTTCTTTTTTTTTTTTTTTTTTTTTTTTTTTTTTTTTTTTTTTTTTTTTTTTTTTTGGGGG
>KZ269991.1:391883-447345 GCA_002249935.1 Onchocerca flexuosa | reverse complement strand
TTTTTTTTTTTTTTTTTTTTTTTTTTTTTTTTTTTTTTTTTTTTTTTTTTTTCGTTTTAGTGAGCATTTCCATGGGTTCCTTCCTGAACAGTGATGTCACGTTGACTTAGAATATAAAAGTCGATCTGTAAGCATAAAGCTTTCATCATTTTCTTTTTTTTACTTTTTTTAGATTTTCCATGTGTTTGAAGATTTTCAAGTTTTAGTAGCATTCTTCTCAATCAGGATAATTTGTATAGTTTGCATGAAAATACGTCGATAATGAAATTTCATTTTCGTGAAATTTAAATCTTATGATTTTTCTTGGCAGAAAATTTCCAGACATTTTTCCAGATAATTTAGAACCATTTCAACTTCTAAGTTTCATTAAGAATAATTTAGAATTTTTAGAAATATTATGCGAATGCATATTTGTAAAGAAAATAATGATGGAAAGTAAAAAAAAAAAAAAAAAATAGAAATAGAGTCCTTAAATGATAGAAATAGGGTCCTTATTTTGTAATAGAAAAGCGAAATAATGAGTGAATTGAACTTTTGTTTTCCTCTCAACATTTGGAGAATTTTTTAGTCTTTACTTTTGTCTCTGCCTCTTTTTTATTCTGCATTTAATTATTGGAAATAAATGGTCTTTTTTTTGCGGTAAACTTCTTTGAAGAATATTTTTTCATTTCTTCCTACTTTCACTCCATTAAACTTTAAGTTTCGTTCATTATGCTGCTTGTGACTTTTATGTCTTTTTTAAAAAGCTCGCCTAAAATTTTCCTCTTTAATTTTAGTAACTTTTTCTTAATGGAGATAGTTCTTTTCCTCATACTACTATAATCAGCGGTTCAAAATTTGCATTGTATTTGCAGCAACAGTTGATTTTGAAAATTAGTCTGAGACATTCAAAAAAAATAGGGATGTTTAATGCATAAACAACATCAAGCAGGTCGACAAGATGTAACTGTGTACCAACGACCTGAATTCTGATAGATATTGATCAGTGATTGGGATGGGACAATTCTAAACTGGCATGATGAGTCTCAGATTCTTTTAGATGTTAGAAGTGATAATCCACCTTGCATCTCCTAATCTTATTATAATTGATCTTAAGTATTGCTCTACTTCCATTCTATGGATAATGGTTAAGCAGTCAGGAATTGAATATTAATTTTATATATTTTTGTCTTTATTTAGCATTAGGGACTGTAGATTTAGCAAAGTTAAAGTAGATATTTTATAAATTTTTTGTATTATTTATATTTTTATTCATTCAGATTTATTACTTCCACCAATTAAAATTAAAAGTGTGGTAATATTGTGTATTGATTGTATGGCGGATCTTACATTTCAAATCGAAAAATTAAACTTAAAACTAGTTATTAACTACTACTCACTTATAGTTTCATCACCGTCATCATCATCAAGGACCACAGTTGGAAGTACGATAGGAGCAGAAATAGAAATACCAGCAATAATGTATCGGCAAGAGACGTCTAAAAGTCGAAGCAACACGCAAAATCGGAATTTACAGTCACAACAGAATGGCAATAATAATGACACTATAGCAACCCTTGTACGTGGGACAGTGGATGATGACCGAAGACGAAAACGTTTCCGTCAACGTGTCAACAAGAAGGGATTGAATGTTGGTACTACAAGTAATAGTGGTTGCCGAACGGCGGGGAAACTGGAGACAAATAGTACATGTTTGCTTCATTATTTTTTACGTGTTACTGTCGCTATTTACTTTGCAACTTGCTTTTTGCTGTCTCTTTAATAATGATGATTTGTTTAACTATAAGTGGAGATTATGAAAGGCCAAGATTTTTCCTATATTTTTGAATGAGATACAGTATTTGATAGTAATTAAGATCAAGACTCGAATATCAGACAACTATTCAATTTGCATACTTCTTTCTGCAGCCTTTCGAATTATGCAGTGATTTTTTGCTAGTTTCAATAAACAGGAATTGTTGAAATTAGTTGAGATTCTCTTATAGATTACTGCAGATATTTTTACTGTTGAATTATTCGCTTGAACGCATGAGTTTTGCAGGTGAAGTGATACAACAAGAACAGAAGCAGCAGGAAACAATTGTGGATGGAAAAGTGATGAAAGCAGTAAATGATTTCAAAGATGCTTATTGGTTGGATATTTTGTATTATATAATTCTTGGTTTTTGTAGTAAATTCGTATCGTACTTACAGCTGTTTATTTTAACAACACAATTTGATTTTTCTTGTATTCCAGGTATTATGACCCAAAAACTGATGGTTTCTACTATGACTCGAAAGGTTCCCGTGGCTGGCGTCGACGAAATCCTGCACATGAAAAGAAGCAATTCCAAGACAGAGTGATTTTTTGTTGTTCAAATCCCAACATTTTTTTTTTTTTTTTTCAAAAGATTCTAGTTTCATGTCACAGAAAAAGTGTTCGATGTGAATAACTATAGAATGTAATAAATATTAATTTCTAGGATGGATTATCATGCTTTTGGACTGATCCAAGTTTTGTTTCATATGGTGTAGGCGATCCATATAGTTATCAGTACAACAATTTCAGTCACTTTTCTTCTCATATCCAGTAAGTTTTTTTTCTTAAATTACTATTCTTAAAGTATTTAACCAGGATGAAAAACTTAACGTGCTTAATTTATTCTAAATCTGAGAGGAATATTTGGATTTCCAAACACAATATGTGTCATGTAGAATTTACATGAGTAAGATTTTCCCAGATATTATGATCCGGAAACTGATGGATACTATTTTGAAATGCCTTCCGTTGATGGCTGGAAGAAGCGGCAACCACATTCACTGAGCAGCGCTGTCATGCCATCACCAACAGGTTACAGTAGCAACCGAATGATGATGAATCCAAATACAATATCGGTGATATCAGCGGTTCCAAACATCACCGATGCGATGGATGTACCACGAACATCATACGGCGCCGCTCTAGCTCGAGGACAATTACCACCATGCACTGTTAGAACTAATAATGCTGTCACGAGCACTTCCGGAAATGTTAGTTTTCATCTTAATCTAATGTAATGGCTAGTTCACTTTAAATTTTTTAAGCTTGGGCTTTTCTAATATTTGATCTTTGAAGGAGGAAAGTCCCGATCTTTTTTTTTTTTTAATTATATTTTCTACGACCAAAAATTATTAACCTCAATTCCTAATGTATGTACTAAAATAAAGCTTCTTTACAGATGAATGAAGTACTGAAAGATACTTTTTCGAGCGCTGACTTGTCGTTTTCAACGCTCTCATCGAACGAAGATTTTGGCGCTGCATCTTCAGCGGTATGTTTTGTGTTTCATATCTGTTTTGAAAACTCCAAAATGTTTTTATATGTGTTTCTAGCCCATTCATGTTCAATGCACAGAATCTTAATTTTTAAGGAATGATGAAGTTGGGATTAGTTTTTCGTATTTTATGAAGTCTCGAATAGCTAACTTGTTTTAAAAAAAAGATAATGTGGGAAATTATATTATAAATCATATTATATTATAAACTATAATTTTTCTCGGCTAAGTTGAAAACTTGACAAATAATGGAATATTTGAAAAAAAAAAATTACTTTGTGCCTTAGATCTGTCTTTTTTAAATTCTTTTACATTTATTTAGTGTTAATGTTGTTATAGTTGTTATTTGACAAAGCCTCAGCAGAATGGGATAATAAAGGGAACAACCAAGGGAACTGCGATACACAAAAGCTATTCTCGTATGCGGACATCGTGACTTCACCACGTGATACAAGTACAACCACTAATGTTGATGATATTGAGAATAATCCTCCCCTTCAACAAATCAGGGTTAGTTTTTTCTTATTACTTTATAATATATCATTTTTAATAGTTGCACGAATTTTTTGTATTATTATTTGATAAACTTTTTAATGTAAATCCAATTTTATCATTGAATTAGTAAACTTTCATCCAGATTGCTGAAATGAATGGGAATTTTTACAGAACATTCATCACAAACGACCGGAAACATTGGAATTGCACAATTTTGCAGAAGAAAATGATGTTGTTAGAGTGACAAATGAGCAAGACGTAAAACGATCTGGATTGACTAACTTTAATGCAGATAAATTCATAGCAGATCTTCCGTTCAAGTAAATTTCATTACTTGAATAAGACAGATTTAACTTCATGTAAAAAAGATTTGAAGAAATAGACAGTCGTTTAGATATCAAACTGGTTTTCAAGTTTTGCAGTCAAGATTTTTTGATAAATAATTTTAGTAGCACGGATCGAGTACTACGCGATTTAGCAGCACTGAAAACGCCATCTGCGGTGCCAGTTTGTAACATGGATTCTCCTCACACACCATCTGTCATGAAAGGGCTATATTCACCGCTGGGAATACCAAATCAAGACATCGATGCTTACAGTGCTATGTTAGTTTTGTCCAAAATTTGATCCTTTGATGCAGAACTGTCATTTATATTTATTTATTTAATTTTTCATTGAATCTTTCTGTTATTTGTTTAGTCAATTTTTTGATCTTTTTGTATTAAAAGTGCATTTCAGTTACGATATGGAGTTAGTGCTAAGTCAGATTTTAAGCTGTGCTGATGAGAAGGAATGGGTACCAGAGAGAGCTTCGGCAGGAACATCAAAATTGAATTTTTGGCGTAATTCTGGTCTAGTTGCTGGAGTAGCCGGTGTTTCTTGTGACAATGTATGAGGAGCCGAAAAGGATCAGAAAGATAGGACGACCGTCATGGCAATTTTCTTATTTCAGAATTAAAGGATTGTCATTAGTTTTTATAGGTTTGTAAAATACTTCACTTTTTCAGTTCAATTTATAATAATTTCTGGTTTTATTTGTTTAAAAACAATTCAGAACTTTTTAAAAAAAATAAACGCTGGTTTTCTTTGTAGGTTGAAAATTTGTTTATTAGTGATTGGGTAAATCATTGTATACTCGTTTTTTTTTTTTTTTTTTTTTTTTGTTTTCTGCTTTTAATGTTTTTGCACAGATATATTTTGTTTAGGTCCTTTTGAAATAATCATGATTGTTGTCCTTAATTTTATCTGTTCACACTTTATGTGAATGTTTTAGAGAAGTTAGGAATCCATTTTTCTTCATTTTCATTTTGTTCTCTTGGTTCAAAGCTTTCTTCGTTTATTTTCGGTTAAATTTCTTTGATCGAATTTCTGTCACACGTTATAAAAATTAAGTCTAATTTTTGCAAAGATCCATGTTTTATTTTGAAAATGTTATTTGTAGTGTTGATTGGATTTTAGGATTTTTCAGAAAAAATTTTGTATTATGAAAAGAATTTTATTATATGTTCTTTAGGTTAGCATAGGCTGTTTCTATGCTATTTTCTTTTTTCATTCTCGAGTATACAACTTTCTACCGTTCTAATTATCTCTCTTAAATCTACTTCTACCTATCATACCACTTATAACAAATTCTTCACTTTTCTATCATACTACAATTTTTTTATTCGTTAGTATTGGCGTCATTAGGATTTTCATACTAGTTTTATGTCTGGATCTATCCGTCTCACTTCCTGGTGTGTTACGGAATATTAATATTAAAAAGAGATTGTGCGCAGTTAGAGCAGAAATAACCTTCGAAAAAAGGTAGTTTTGTCTCCAATAGTTATTAAGCTATTTGCCTTTTGAAGGTACTTCCATAAAATACTTCGAATACTGCAGTTTGTGTATATTTGTTTTCACTTGTTTCTGATTTTTCCATCCTTATATGTCTAGATTTCCTAAATTTTATATCTTACGATTAAAATTTTTCATCTATTTCTCTGTTTATCTCCTTTCAGCGTTACTTGTCGCCTTTTTTTGACATTAAAAAAAATGAAACATTCCACTCCATTTTAGTTTGACATTTTGACGAACAGTTGTGAATTTTTTTAAGAACAAGTCTAATTTTTGCTATCTTTTTCTGGAAAATTAAAGGAATTTCAATGCAAGAGTTTGAATTTTTAAATGGATCTCTCGGAGTCTTACTTTATTAGAGTTTTATTTTTGAGTGGCTTTAGGTAGTTCTCAAGTTTTCTTACTTAATATAAATTTGATTATTTGATTCTTTACCCGTTAAAAACAGGTTTGTTTCTCTTTCTCTCTCTTTGAACGTTTATTGTTTACATGATTCTGAATAATATCACCTTGAAGGAATTTCAAGAATATTTTGATTTTTGAAGAACGAAATAATCTAAGATATAATCCAGAAGTTTAGTTTTTTTTTTGAAGAGTCAAAAGTTAAAAGAAATTAATGAGCTCCTAACATTTCAAGATCCATATGCTCTTCAGAATAAATTCTCGTTGTTTATTGTATATTTTATAAAAGACGTTTCAAGTGATAATATCACGATGTATACGTTTCAACAATGCAATGTTTTTTTCTGCACTCTTTATTGTTTGAATTGTTGAATGGATTGTTTTCACAGATTTCTTTTTTGTTTATTCTGGCGCACTAGGACATGAAAAAGGCATAAAACATCATTACTTATGTATTGTTCTGTAACAGTACTGATTTAAGTTTTAAATGATCGATTCAAGCCGCTTTCAAGTAAATTTCGAAATTACGTCTAGGTTAGGTTACTGTTGTAATTATAGCAATTACTTCTGATCTGAACTAAAGTTGTTGTAAGATATTTGATGGTCAAGAATCTAAATAAGAGAAAAAATATAAGCTAAAAATTGTTTTCCGATTTGATGAGTTGCAGTCTCTCTTGAATGGGCAATGTGATCAGGGTGATCGTGAGAGAAAATGATCTTTACTGCTGCGAAAGACCTTTACAAACAACAAAACAACCGCAGAAACTTGAAACTTGTTACGAGTGCAAATGTACATGGATGATGTGATATTCTAAATTATAACTACTTGCTGCCATTCCGGCAAATGGCATTGTTTCATTGCATTTACAGATTATCGATAGATCTGAATTCCGGTTGGACTATTGGGTTAAAAAGTTTACATGTTCCCCAACATAATGGTCAAGATTGCTACCTCTGATCCATTGCCATTGCGCAATAATCGGACATTGATCATTATTTGCGGATTGTCTCCTTATAGAATTCCAGTTTTTTTCTCTGAATCTGTTTTTCAAAAAAGAAATATTTCAAAGATTCTTTTTCCTGTAATTTTTTATCTATATAGATTGCAAACACTTATTAAACTTGATTTTTAATGAGAGATACTGATTCAAATTAATCTAGATCAAACTTCTAAAAAAAAAGGATGTTAACTGGTTTAATTTGTTTTACGCAAAGGATCTAGCAAAATGGTTTACGAATACACTACCATCGATGTTGATTTCATATTATCTGACATTTTAAATTTGTTGCAGAACTAAAATGCTGAATTAGTATTATAGATATCAATTTAATTGGTCATATTCTTCAGTTTTTTTGCATTATAGCGCTTGGTGCAATCAGTATTTGTAAAATTGATTGGGTGGCAATTGGCGACACTTGAATAGATAATGATGGCATAGACAATATAGAAGAACGAATAAAGTATTTAAAAATATTTGTTCAACAATTACAGAAAATGGAAAATGTGACCAGAGAACACATTTCATCACCTCCACTACCGTATAGTCCGCTATCAGGTTATGAAGCGAAATCAACAATGATCCAGTCATCCCAACTTTATCAGGAATCAGCAGAATCATTGCAGCAATCACAATGTCCATTATCACCATGTTTCCAAAAACGTGATTTTTCACCTGTGGTCAATCCCTCGACACATTCACCAATAGAACCAATCATTATGCCAATTGTGATGCCGCAAAGTAATATTCTTTCATTAAATTTAAAAATCCCTTTATCTGAAGAATTATTTCTTTCTTTAAAATAACATCCAAAACAAAAATCTATATGAGTTTAGTTCGTTGTTTTTCAATTTCATGATTTTTTAGCAACTGTAGTACCACCATATTCATGTCAACCAATGTCGGATAAGCCAGTAAATGTCATAGTCAATGCTAACAATAACAATAGAGCTGAAGAAAACAGTTTAGCAAAAGACTACAGGATATGCATTTTCTGCAAACATGGAATCATGGAAAAGAAGAAGTGCGTGATTCCCCACTATTTCGCTTTTATTTAATTTGAGATCTTGGCCAAGAAAACTATGCACACTGGCACTTTTATATTTGTTTACACTTGCTCTCCACGGCAAATTTTGTGAAATCTGTTCAGACTATTTTTGTAGATCTTTCTTTTCAAGATCTAGCGTACAAACCATTACATATATGAATTTTTGATGCTTTTTCTGAATATGCTCATTCCCACCGTTCGGATGCTTATCCGATCATTCTAATTTTTCAGGGATTGGTTGAGGGTTATAGCAATCTTGCTTGTGAGTATACTGTGTCCACCGTTTTCATTTTTATGCTGTTTTTTGCTATGCACTAGTTTGATCTATTTTGGCGAATGTTCCGCTTGTCATCGTATTTCAAAAAAAGAACGCAGGTATTTCCAGTATTTATATCTGTTAAAAAAATCGAAAATTTCAAAAAGTTTCGAAACAAAGCACTCAATTTTGCTAAGTTCTTCCACTCTTTTTCAAGCTAAATTTGATTTCTGCAATTTTTCTTTTTTTCCAAATCCATTTGATCCAGAGTTCAAATCTCCAAACACAGATCTCTACTCTCCTAAATTTTTCCTTGCACTATTGAAAGAAAAATTTGTACAATTAGGCTTCTGCTTATTAAAAATAAATTGAGAGAACTCTGTAATACAAAAGTCACTTGCAGGATATTTTGAATTAAACTGGAAGGCAATTCATTACTTGGCATCAGGAAACCATCAAACTTTCCCCTTATTTGGATTATGAGGTTTTTTCAATGTATATTGTAAATAATAGACAAAATAACATTCCATAAGTTATCCTCACTAAGTTTTAAATTCGCATATATTTGTCGTTACTGTTTTATAGATTATATTTAAGTAAAATTTTTCTAGTTTGCGTCGGGAAATCTCGACCAGACAAATTACTAATTCGAAAAAACTCCACAATTTTCAAAGCTGTTTGAAGCAAGCAATCTGTTTCATTCAAAATAATTCAGTCTCATTTCTGCATCTCAGCAGCAATTCAAAAGCATTTCTGCATCTCAGCAGCAATTCTTATAAGAAAACATCAAAATTGAACATATAACGATAAAAAATCCTGACAAAATTTTAATGATTCATTCAAAAGAAGTTAAATGATCCATATTAGCGATGCCAAACAATCTAAAATAAATACATCTCGTTCAATCACACTCAACAATCGAATAGCTTATCCTAACTAATGAAACTGATGAATGTAATACTTAACCTTCTCAACTCTACCATGAAAATAGGTGCTCTCAGATATTTTGTGTTTATTCAATCCTAAAATTTCCGATCCCAAAAAGATTTAAATTTGAAAGTGAATGCCAGCTCATTCCTCTATTTAGCTAATAATCGTATCATAATGAAGTGTTTCAAACAAAATATTTGAGCACAAAATACAAGGAATATATATTAAATTCCTTTGAAACGTTTGGCGTCAATTTCGTGTTGTGAATCTGTGCATGCTGTTCCCAAAACTGGTGCAGTTCCTGGAAAACTTAAAGGGCCACTAGAAGACTCTCCCGTACTTCGATTAGCTGGAATCACAGGAACACTTGATGGTGACGTAAAAGTAGGATGTCGATTGATACCCGTCGCTGGATCTTCCGTCACCGACAAATCCTGATTGTTTACAGATGAACTTCGCACAGATTTCTCAACTATATCACCAGATGCAACTGCCTCGTTTTCTCCTGACATTTCATTCCCACCAAAATTGAATTGCTGAAAAGATTTCGCAATAATGCATCAAGAAAACATTATATTTATAATTTAAACCACAAAATTGTCGAATTCGATTTATGTTTCCAAAGCAATCGTTCGGAAAACTAAGAATAAATTAAAAACTTGGCAAAAAAAGACAATGAAATATGAAAGCCATACAACATTATCAGGAAGTGGAAATTTGGCAAAAAGTTCTCGCAATATTTGATCCGTTCTAGTTCGTTGATAAAAAGTACTTCGAGCAAGTTGCGGCTTTTCCTCTTCTTCTATTGCCTAGAAGAATCATTTTAAGTACAGGAATTTAAAGAGCCGGTACAACAGAAATAAATTCGTGATTTTTTAATAACTTACTTTCTTGACAGTTTCACCATTAGAATCTTTGAATTCCCAATAATATCCTTTAGCAATATTGAATCTAAAAATGTTCCGGAATTCATGATCTGCAGAAATGGCAACAAGATATAATGAATAAACTTTATATTACTTTTTGCGGATAATTGTTCACTAGACATCAGCAAACAAAAACAATGAAATGACAAAAACTGCTGCCAAAAATAGATAAGAAAAATACCTATTGAAATTTCGAGCTTGTTCAAGAGCTTGTCGAAGTGGATCAACAATACTAATCAATTTCGATTGAATGTATGTATAAATATCCGGACACTGATACACTGTCCCGTTTACTATATAGTAATAAGCCAAAGGTGTTACTTAAAGAATTATTACGGTTACTGTGCATTTATTACAATATATTTTCGATTTCACTAAAATTTGTTATTTAATCGCGTTACAACAACATGACTTTTGCTGAAAATGTGCATAATATTAACAATTAATAATACATGATTACCATTCGTAGGACTATTCCGACGCTGTTTCATTATTACATACAATGGAGGGAATGTGCCAACAACCGTATACTGAATACCTTGCATAGACCTGTAAAAGACAGCAAAATTCAATTTTCTTATTTATCAATTCAGATTCAGATCTTAAAATTGCAACCAATCATTTATGGAAAGCCAGTAGTCTGAAGCTATTTTGCGTAGGATGTATCAGAATCACTGCTCACTACAAACTACCAAAGATCGTGGAATTCTAATGAAAACCTATGATACCAATAATTAAGTTTCATCTTCTAAGTCTAATTAGGCTTTTTGGAAATTCGAATTACTCGAACTTTGATATGAACTACCGAAAAGTAACATTCAGTAACTTTCCACCTGAATAACTTAATCACTTTGAAACTCCATATTTATAAAGGCTCTACTTTTTAAATGACGATTCGGTAATAGAGTATTCTAAGCACAGATGGTTGGTGAAGAGCTGCTTCTATCAAACCGAAAAATTAAATAAACTGAAAAGCAAATTTTATTGCCGACTAAAAATCCTGAACTTCGACATACTGTAAACATTCATGCAAAGGTCGATTGAGATTTTGCATTCTGATGTGTTGATTGCATGAGGAAACATCGTAAAAAACATTTCCCGGATCGCAAAAATAATCCAATACGTTATCAGGAGTTATGAAATTTGGAGGCCAATTTGGATTTTTGAATGACTGGTGAAGCATGGAAACAGTTTGTTGATATGCAGAACCATGTTGAGAAGCAACATTTGGTACACCCATGTAAGTACCTGTAGAATAAAATTGTTCTTCAATGCATACAATATAAATAATAATAAAAAATTTGACTAACTCGAATGGTACAAGAAGCGTGTGAAAATCAATATGCAAAATATAATTGGTTGCTAAAAATAAGTTCATAACCCAAAGTTATAAGATTTCATCTTTTCTAATTCATGAAGAGTAACAGAAAAGATGATGCCTGTTTAAAACTATTAGAAAGTAGAGATTCCGGCTCTCACTTAATTTTCAATAGACATACCACCTGACCTGAATACAGCAAGTGCTGGTGAAGAAATACTCATCTCAATCTATTCAATAGTATATTTTATTGGACAATACCTAATATCGTGTTTTATTCCGAAAAGACTAATTAAGCAAAAAATAAAGATGTGATGAAATCTATGGCTATTTTAATTCATCAAGATATCTTAAGATTTCTCTTATTATAAATTATTCCAACAAAAATAAATGAAAGCTTCAACCAATACTACTATGCCACATAACTTAGCGATACAAAACAGAATCTTCGAAACAGAAAAAGATAAGAAATGAAGCCGAAGAAATATTGAAAACCAATCAGTGAAGCAAAAGTAACGAACATGATGTAAGCAGCAATAAATATGGAGTACCTTGTGATTGTCCTATCATGACAGATCGACCCGGTCCACTTGCCTGCATCATTTTCCTCTCCTGCAATATTATCGATGTACATGAAAGAAACAAAACAGGCCTCACTCAATCCTTTTCTATTTTTTCATCCTCTTACTTTGATTCGTGAGTTCATACATTTACATAACTCAAAAATATGCAGATAAATAACCGCAACGATATTAAAGACAAAAAAAAAAAAAATTACTTTTTATTCGAAAAATGACAGTCAAATACAAATACAATAAAACATAGAAAAAAAACTTCAAATTTCATTTATTTGTTAGCTACACACTCCTAAGCTTCATTATTGCAGCACTTCGCAGTTATCAATTTTTGCAAATACTCAAAATAACTCTAATTAATTTGGGTATGTTTCAGACTATTAATACAGTTTCCTTTAGAAAGTGCTCTATTAACTAGAGGAAACACTAAATGAAATAAAACACTTGTCACATTGGAAATGACTGATTTCTGAAATCCAAATTTTTCAAAATAATTGTGCATGATTAGACAGTTTGGCATTAAATTTAGATACGATATTTTATGCTGACAAAAATTTAATGTTTTCCAGTCAAAATTTAGCAGTATAATCGAAATTCAAATAATCAGATGGCTCGATTGTCTCATCTTTTCCAAGCAACAAATCCCAATGTAAATGTGAACCACGTGATATTCCTGGAGGACCACGGTTTATCTGAGAGGCTGCTTTCAGTTCTCTGAAGAAGAATAATACATATTTGAAAAAACTTCAAATGAATAAGTGATATATCATACACTGCAAAAATAATTTCATTCGCTTAGAAGTGAAGATTAACCTAAAGTTTAAGGAACGAAGTAATAATTTTAATTTCTCTTTCGAAAGTATGAGTTTAAAAAAATCCTGAACACGATTCTCAACAAAATCAAAAATTTTTGAGGTAAAATCACTAAATTGTAAAAAGTTTTGAATCAAGATACCCTTAACAGTTTTATGTATCATTAAAATGATATATGCCAACTCAGCTATCAAAATATTTATCAGAGGAGCTTGAGCGCTGCGTTCTATAGAAACCGACAAAAAAGCATGTATATTTACATTGTCTCAAAGAGCATGTATATATCACTTACCTGAGGAACTGCTCAGCAAATGCATTTCCACCAACTGTACGACATTCATCGATAACATCTGCAACGGTTCTGCGCATTCGCGAATGCTCACTTAACAGTTCATGATCGTTGCGATTTATCGCCAAATCTATAAAATAAAATACATATATTTTTCTTTATGAGTCTGTCTTTTAATGACAAAAATATAGCAGACTTATTTATTCTGTACATCAAAAATAAGACTTCCAATTCTATTGGACTAAATGACAAATATAGAATTTTGTTTTCTGAAAAGGTTATACAAATCGATAGATTATTTGGAAATGTTACTTGGAATTTATTCCACACAGCTGTCCATTTTTTATCCTTAGCAAGGAGAATGATGAAATGGGAAGAATCAAAGGAAATAAAAAGAGAATACTTTAAAGTTTCTATAGTTATACTTAACATTAAGTAAAAAATACTGAACAGGTTTTTTCTTTGATCGAATAGTTAATTTTATCAAAACTTTCGAGTATTGACAGGTATATGACGAAGATTAAAAATTGATTGGACTATGAATCTATAATCCTGTTGTTTTTCGTTTAGATTTGCTTCATTAGATTTAGAAAAAGTTTTCGTACTTCAGTACAGACATGATGATGAAGTCATGTTTCATAGCAATGGTAAATGGATAACTAATCAAAAACAATGTTATTTTGTTGAACTGCCAATTTATTAATAAAGGATTACTTACGAAGACAGTAAACATAGAAAACAAAATGAAAAATAAATAAATGTCTTTCGATACCAAAAAAAAAAATCGGAAATTTTTAAAACCAACGTTTAGGTGCTTCCAAATCTTTTTTGTATACGGCCTGATTCAATGATTTCTTATCGTCGAGTGGATGCAAATGTGATGTCTGGTTTGAGCTATCATTCATTAGCAAATCCGGTTGCACTTTCGATAATAAATCTATCGACATTTTTAATCTAGAAAACGAAAAACTTAACTTCATTTATATGGTGAACTTTAGTCGTGACTATCTTGTTTATAAACAACGCGTTCATCTCACAACACTGCTATATGAAATGATGTTTGGCAATATCATTCCCCATGAAACAATAAAAAAGCCACGCCACAGACGAAATTTTAAAATACTTACTAAAGAGTTAAAAGAAGCGAATAATGGGAAGATTAAAATGAGCTTTCAATTGCATCGCTAGAATAGAACTAATCTCGAATAATATATTCAATCGCATTCTTTAAACATTCTATTAAGACAAAAGCGTATACAGCCATCTAATTCACAGCCAAAAACTATCTCAGACATGCTACTGCAAAGCACAGAACAATCGTTGAGCAGTTAATATGGAAATACAAGAATAGGAGTTCAATGACTTTTGCATGATCGTACGAAGTAATGGAGTGCATAAAATGTGGAATGTCTGTCACATTCCTTTCATTTTCATGAGGATAACTTCCTATGAAATATATTAGTTTACTCCTTTAGTCTTATGCAAGAGCAGATTTTTACCTATAAATCGCAAAAAAGGAAGAAAAAGAAGCACAAGAGAAGGACAAATGATCCATCGCAGCAATGAATAATAGCTTTTGTTAATCGGTCACTGATACATAAAACAGTACCGTCTGAATCGTCTTGTAACAAATGCAAACAATTCAACAGAATGTACATTACAAAAAATAGCCAAGTAAATAAGTAAGCCATGAGACTTGGAAGAGAGAAGAAATATAAACTGAAACAATAAAGGAACACAATGTCTGTGGCTCGCTACTGTCTAATAAACGCTCTAATAAACTTTAGGAACACAGCAATGAGATCTATTAAAGTTAGACGGATTGATTTCCCTTCTCAAACTAACAATTTTCACTCCAACAAAGTACCGAAAGCTGGTACAAATAAGAGAAATAAAGTAGGAATGAGATCCTTTTTTCATTGCGAGCAAGCAGAATCTCAGACCTCATCAAATGTCGACCATGGTTTAAGATCTCTTCAAGGAGGAGGGCAATAACTGGTTGTGAAGATGCCAATTTCAGTCATCTGCTCGCGAAGGTAGCGAAGGTTTCGGTCGTTTTTCCTTTGATGTGTCAAGAATGGTTAATGTTTTTCTTTTTTGTTTATAACATTACGATTTGTTCGCATAGTTTATTCCATAGTCTTGTACAATGAAAAAACTTGTGAAAAAGATTAAACGAGAGGAATCGATATCGTTTGATGTTTAATTCCACGGTGATTTTTTTATATATGCTGACATTTACCAGATATTACGAGCAAAAGTTATTACAAATAAAGGAATCATATCAAAGTTAATGTAAACAATAGTGACAGTGATTCATGGATTTTTTGAAAACTTTTGATTTCGTTGTTCAACAACAGAAATTACTCTATTCATATCAGAAAAAAGGGTTTGTTTCAGTGCTATCACAAATCCTTCGATTTATGGTCAATGGATTTTATGTCAAGTGCGCGTAAGTATAAATATTTTGAAGTCTGTTCAATATATTCTTATTTTTTCATAGTACACTGAAAAATAGGCTTCATATTCAATACTAGGAAAATCGGGAAAAATGCGAGATTGAATGTTATTGAATTCAGCTCAGTCATCTCTCCTTGTTTTGGTATAAAGACAAGTGTGCTAGAAATGATAAGTGAAAGCGATAATATGAACTCAAAAATAAATTAAATGCTATATAGTGCCATATATATTTCACAATTTGGAGAATAAATTTAAATTGCTATATTATACAAATCTGAACTGGAAGATATTATAATCCGTATAGCTCGGACATGAGATTCCTCTGTAAATGTAATATTTTGGGCTATGTATCATAAAAATCCTGTGCGCTTGGAACACAACATAAATACACAAATATTAATTCAATTTGACTTTATCTAAGCTGTGCCTGTAATTCATCGTCCCAATCGTACGGTTCATCCATTTTCACGCCATAATTTTTCATTGCCAACTGTAACATTTCTGTTAAAAACTTGTGATCCGGTTGACTATGATATGCTAAAGAATCGATGTAATTCAGAATACGCCGGAACTCAACCTGTAATAATATTTTACTGTTATTTTTTTCGATTGTCAATAATTTAATCCCGGAGAATTTTCAGGATGTCTGAGAAAGATCATGCAACGATTAAAATATACAGTTCTGTTCGTTGAACTAGTATTATAAGCGCAAGAAAATGATTGATAAATAAAAAAATAAAATAAAATAAATGGAAAAGAAGTGAATTTGAACTAGACAGTCATCTAAACTGCATAGTGCGGATCAATGTGTGAAATAAAAGTGACAGGAAGATAAGTAGCAAAAATTACCTTAATTTAAATTTTAAATACGAAATATTAATGAATGTACCTTAGGACAGTCTTTGAGTAATGCTTTGAGTTCATCCGATGATCGACACTGCTCCTTCTTATATTCTATTTCTTTACGATCCGTTCGATGAAGATTGCCCCATGGAAGTTCTCCTTAAAAAATGCAGTTCAGTAGAGCAGATGTTTAAACTTTATTTGCAGAGGAATTTGATAGTATACTTCCACTTTTTTATATCCAGGAAAGAATGTCATTTTGACAAGTTTTTTCATGTTTATTATCCTAATGGGCCATACCAGAAATCATTTCGATAAGCATGTAGAACCAGGACTCAAGATCATCTTTTGGCGATAGTTCCTCCTCTCGATGTGCTGCTAGTGACGCGTAACGTGCAGTTCCTCTGCAAACTTTGAATAATTTCATCACAATTTCTGTTTTCAATCAAGCAAACTAAGATTAAGTTTAAGCAATCAAAAAAGTTCCGATTAAAATAGATCATTCTATTTCAACCAAACAGTTTTCTTTTAATGTCTTAATGAATTGTAAGATAATTTCTAAATCTTAGGAATTCTTTTACACTTATTTGTATAAAGAAGTTTGGATTTCAGGAAAAAACAGAAGTTTAACCTGAATGAAGTTTTATCCCTAGGTGGTTTGATTCCATCCTTGGGATTTCGATACACTCGACAAAGTCCGAAATCAATTATGTACACATTCACCTTCGATTCAGAAGAATCGCTTATTGCGAAATTTGATGCCTAAAGTTTTTAAAAACTTCTTAAATTACAAATCCAAATTTTTTTTAAAATAGTGCAGTAAATCATCTTAAATCCAAATTCAAAGTTTGATTTTAGAAACTAATTTGATCTCGGGAAAATGCAATATATTTGTGAAATATATAGTAATACGTTTTTATTAAAACTCTTAGTTTTACAATTATGTTATGCACTGACAACCATTATTATTGAAAATGATAAAAATATGAAAAATGAGGACAAACTTTAACATCTCTGTGGACAAATCCCATTGAATGCAATTCCTCCAACGCAGCTAATGTCTGAATTCCAAGTCGAAGTGAAGTTGACAATGAAAAATGACATTCAACAAATGCTCGCCGCAATTTATGCAAATTGTCACCAAGCTAAACATAAGCTTTGAAAGAGAATCACAGATGAGGAGGATCAATATGAAGCGATGTATCTTATAAGCAATTTCTGAAGCTTTTTGGTTTTATATCTTCTGTCAAATTTATGTAATATTAAGAAAAAGTGAAAATCATATTAATCCAAAATTAATAAATCCACTTAAATTGAGTATATGTGAATTCCATCGCATCCGAAATCATAGCTATTAGTAAGTAAAATATCTTTAGCAAGTGACCATTTTCATGACGATGAATTTGAAATGTCCTTCGATTTTACCCTGATCGATTAGGCCTGCAATATGTTCACAGGCGATTTTCGAAGCTTGTAGCAAGACAATGTAATCCATATTTAATCCATGGAAATGTGAATCGCATGTTTCTAACTTCGCTGCAAAACGTTTTCCATCCGTACGCCTAAGCACCTAAAAAGGAATGATTAATAAGAATTTGGTGTCGCAAAAAAGTTTCTTATATCTATATATAAGAAACTTTTTTTATATATATACATACACATATGTTAGTAAGATTTCCAGAACATAGAAAAATTCAGTATTATTTTAATGAACTTAATAATCAATTCAAAATTTTAAGACTTTGGAATCTTTCTAAATCACATCAGTAATTAAAAAATGAGCAAATCAAATTTCACGTGCTTTCATTATTCACCTCATATACCGCACCATATCGTCCCCGAGAAATTAGTCGACCGATGGCGAATTCAAAATTCCTTCCTTTGATCAAAACATTTTTCTGAGGTAATCGATTTATTACATAATTCTGATCATTGTCGCAGCTCCCCTCGCGCGAATCGGCATTCATCGAATCCATTCTATAATAATTGTTATAACAAATTAAAATACACGGTATAATGGTAGATGTCATAAGGCTGGTCTCAAAAATTAAAAAAAAAATATATGTGAGAAAAGTATTGTAAAGAAAGAACCATTCAAAACTTGATAAGTAACCTAAATATGATAAGCATTTCAGTATAAAGATTAATAGACTTAATGTGAATATCAAGTTGAAAGTTTTTTAAAAAATTAAAGGCACGTTATTATGCTTGGCTTTGGAAAAAATTATCTTAACCAAATAAACCATATTTGCCTTGAAACTAGATTTGGTTTTGAGGCATATTTATGAGATTTTTTCAGCAGTTAATTGCTAAACTAGTGAAGTTTTAAAAAAATATCTATGAATAAAAAATTCGTTATCCCAAACTGTTGGTGAAGAATTGTCTGCTGAACACAAGTGCAGATATATTCAGAGAAAGGCTTTAAAAGAGTCATAGAGAAATGAACAAATTAAGCCTAAATATTATTTGAACACTGCTGATGTGTTTTATTTAAGAGATAAATTATACGTATACACGAAAGACTTTTATTCTACAATACACATAATTTGATTATAGAGTTACTGAATTTCAAGTTGTAAAAGAAGTGAAACTGTTACTCATCTTCTACTTTTTTATAAAGTTTCTTCTCACAGACTGCAAAAGTTTGATTAAAGCACACAATTTCATAAATTTCCATTCTGAAAGCCTAAATATGCTTCCTTTTCTTTCTTGTCAAGTTTGAAAAAAAGAGCCAACAGTGCAATCTGTCTGTTTGGAAAAACTGTTGTTTGAATAGAAATAAAGCGTTGCATCCCATATTCTTCTGCTTCCCCTGATTACATTTTATCATATTATCTCAAGATAACGAGAAAAAAAAAGACAATTTTTGCCATAAAAATATGTAAGAAAGCCAGAAAAAAGTTGAATATCAAATATCGAGAAAGTATCGGGAAACAACAGTCAAGGTACCACCGATCGATCACTGAACTCATTTATTTACTTTTTGCATCTGCTAACTTTTTGACTTTTATTTGTTTGCTGTTTTCACAGCACTGAACACAAGCTATTGGAATTGAAAATTTTAGCTTACTGCTCAATGAATATCTTGTTATTTATCAAGTTTGACTATCATAATTTCGAACAGAAAAGAAATTTCAAACCACAGATGTCGGTGATATAGTCGAGAAGTTGGATGGTACAAAATACACTTTCTTTATCATTAAAAGTAGTATAAATAATAATTAAATGGATAAAAATATGTGCTGTGAATTGAGAGGAATTTTTTAACAAAATTCTCAAAAATTCTCGACACATGTTGAAGTTAAGTTTGGTTAGTAGATGATGTTTCAGATTTAGAATATTTCAGTCACAATTGAATTAATGCAAAAAAAAAGTTGCTTTAATTTCTAACGACGATAATAATGGTCTCAGCGAATGCAGCGAAAATCGCAGGTTCCGTTTCGGTTATTTGCACGCAGTCCAGTGATGAGAAGTTCGGGAAAAACAAAAACAATTCGATTGGAACGTGCACGAGAGATCGCTTGAACTCAAGCAATAAAGAAGCTATGAAACAGCGCAACAGCTCAATCAAAGAAGAATTTGCACATCTTTTCATCCGCCATCATGCCACACTCCCTTCCCTTCATCTTTCACCTCACGCCACCCTCCACCCCGTCTTTTGAGGGATAAAGTTTGCAGCACGACTACTGCAGCACGACCACTGCAATCTCATCTACTATACCCTGCACTAGCAACCTCTCTCGCTCTTCATATTTTTTCGGATTATTCATCCTTGATAATAAATATCAACTGCTTCCCGCAAAAGATACATACAGTTTGCAGTTCATCGCTCGCCTCAGCGAAGTGCTGAAATCGATCTGCTCACTGATCGGTTATTAAACTTGTCGATTTGTCTAATTCCTGTTCATTCATTCAGTAGCTTTTTAGCTAATTCACTATCATTTTGTCAGCAGCATCTTCATTATTTTATATCTTTTTAAAATTATTGATTTATTTTAATTTCACATTCCTGCAATTGATTTTATGCTAACAGTTATCAGCACGACGCTTTAAGAATTATTCTTTGCTGATTTATTTTTCGGCATTGTTGTCAAGATATATAGAAATGTTGAATATTACTGAAGAAACATTAAAATCAAATAAGTCATAGCAATTGATTTCATATTTTACACTTTGTTTACGTTTTAAATTTCACATATCTTATGAATTGTATCAGATAGTCTAATAATCTTGTAAATCATGAAAAGAAAGTTTTTACTGACGATTGAAATAAGTTGCGGTTATCACCATCTATTATATTTTTTGAAATCAAAAAAAGTCTTGTTATGTATCCTCAAAGAAGAGAACCTAAAGTACCAAAACTAAGATTTCAAACCAACGATTATTTCCGCTCGGAGTTGGAGGGATCATAACTGGTATAAACAATACATTTGAGAAGGCATAATAAAACTGTATATTGTCAAATAGCAGATGAGCAAAAACCTTGATTGCCAAGAGTTCAGACTGCATATCTTGAATTGTTTGTGAAATAGTTTGACAGTTGACGCTAGAAAAATCTCTCTTGGATGACTGATACATCCGCATCCGACATGCTGTTGCTAATTTTACTTAAGAGGCGAGAGACATTCCTTCTGAAACCGCTAACAAACATCACTGATCATTCGACGCATTTGATCTCTCGAATATGAAATGCAGTAATCAATTACAAATTTTTAGATGGTAGTATTACAACGGAACATCATAATTCATGTGATACTGAGATTTTTTGCTTCTATGGATATGCAGAAAGCTATTTTCTGAAGTGATTTCAAGAGAAGTTGAAAGATGATTTCTGAACTATTCGCTGAATATCATTAATTTGTCGATTACAAAAAAAAAAAAAAAAAATTGTTAAAAATGAACAAGTTCTATAAACGAAACAGGATGTTATGGTTTTAAATGTAGTTACATGAAAATAATAACTGAGATTTCGAATCTTTTTTGATCAATTTAAGAAGTCGGGAGGTTCAAAGGTTATCAAAAAGCTATGTTCCTCAGAAATAATTTCGCACTTCATATCCTGCATCTGTATTTTACGCTGAAAATATAAATTTGGAATGAAATATCATATGGGAAATAAGCTTGCAGGCAAAAATTTGAATTTCAACAGATTTCCAAAACAGCTTAAAACAAAAAATGATTTTGGATCTGAAATGAATTATTAATTTAAAAACTGGACATTAAAATCTGATGAAAGAACAGCTTTCGATTTGACGAGCAAAAATTATTGAAACTTCTGAAAATTTGAGATTTGAATTTCGAACTAATTAAGCGAAAATTTTCTCTTGGAACATTTTATTTGACTCATGCTATTCAAATTTTATTATCAAATTGCATGTTATATACTTACATTGTATTATGATTTGAGTTTGCGTTTGCGTTTGTAATATGCTGATAAATGTTATTGTTGCTTAATACTGTTCAAAACAATACACTGAATCAATGATCCGATGTTTAAAAAACAACTGGAAATACAAATCATAATACAATATAAATATCTAATAAGATATAAGCTGAGGATTTTAAAATATTCAGCTGAAAATTTTTAAAATTTTTTGCAGGATTTGAAATTCCCTGTCACTATTCAAAAATATGTGAATTTCTTCTCCTGTATGAAAGTGCTAAAGAAAATCAACGCCTTCTTATTTTTTTGATCAAGATTTATTTGCACGATCTTCATATTGCCCCGAGTCTAGGGATTTTAATTTTCTGTCTTAAAATAGACACTTTATTAAGCTAAACCTTGTTTCTTATCAACTATCCAAACTTTTATTTTATCAAATTTCCCTTTTTTTCTTTTTTTTTTTTTGTTATATCAAAAAATGGTAATTTCTTATTTTAAAAATGGTAGAATTGAAAACAACTCTTACTGTAATGATCTTCTTATATAATGAACGAAATTTCAGTAATTTCATTGAATAATTCAAAACTGTGCATAAAAATGTATATCTCTGAAATGTTTAGAAATCAAACAATACTGGAAAAAATTTAAGAGTTAAACTGAAGAAAAATTAAGAGTTAGAGTGAAATTATAACAAAATATATATAAAACTTATTTCAATCATAACATTCCATACTTTGAGCATTTTATTTATGGTCTTTTTTGAAAAAGTTAATGACACTGTTGATGTGCAGTTTAATCATCTGGATTAGATTCATTGTCTCAGGTGCAGATGTTGACGCGGTTGCTAACGATGTATTTATTGTATGTGTACATCCACGCTTACCATAACTGGACAACTAAAATGAATTTTTTTCATTGAATTATGATTAGTCAAGATATATATCAAGAAGTTCAGGCAAAATTTGCGGAAGTCCTCAATTCCATATCTGTAAAGTCCTCGAATAATTAGTGACAAAGATTGTACTAAGTGATGTTTTTACTTCTAAAACATTAAAAAGCATAGTATAATTTAATCTAGACTTGTACGAAAGGAGAAAAATGGAATTTGTTTTCCATAAAGAATCAAAAAATGTAAATGAAAACACATCTTTCTTAAGCAAATTACCCATCAATTAGAACACTAACATCGACATTGAAATAGTGCCGGTGATCCCTGACATAAATTTTGTAATGGCTGAAGTTAAATGATAAACCATCACTACAACTGAAATCTTCACCCCTCGGTTTACCTAAACATTCGTAGTACTTTGCACCTTTATTCATTCCATATGGATACCTGAAGATATAGTAGGAATTTGAAACATTGAAAAAATTCAACTTTTGAAAAAATTTCGAAGAGAAAACATACCAAATTTCAGTTCCATGATGATATGGAGAACCATTATTTCCAGTTAAACAGGGTTTGCTTTTATTTGCATTCGAATAACTTTTATTCTTTTTACATGGCGGTAAATGCGGTACCAAATCCAAGCGATGAACTAATCGAAAACTGGAAAATTGCTTCTGTTTAGGTAACTGCTTGCATATTCTAGAATGGCTCACAAATTTTGCTACAGTACGATGTAAACAGATGAAAAACTAAGTGAAGCATCATTGCAGGTACATCTTTTCAAAGCATTTCTCATCTCAGCTTTTTTTGATGAAATTATATAAGTCCTAAAAAATTCTTGCTAATTCAGAAAATGGAAATATCTTTAATTTTAAACTAAAAAATTTTAAATACATCATTTTAGCACCATTATCCTAACTATGATTTATTTAGAAGTCTATTCCGAGCTCAAAGATTTTCCCATCTCGAAGTGGTCACCTGGATGGAATATGAGCATTGTGGTACATCGCAAACTGATAGTCTCCAGTTCGCGGTTGACCAAAAGAAACAAGTTTGATTTTATCGCCAGTACGCAAGTTTTGGATTACAGTACGAGTTGCTGCCAGTGATGCTATTGCCCCTCCTGCACTACGTTATTTTATTTTACTTTATTTCATTGTTGAGTCTACTGAATTATGTCTGTTAATTATTCTTGTTTTCTTATGTGTATCGAAAATTTACAATTGTTCATAATTATTATGGAATTATTGTGGATCTTTATGGATTATTATTCTTCCATCTTAAGGACTTCACTAAATGGTCCATTAATAACTCTGAAACTGTTAAAGATCGATAGAGTATGAATAGATTTAATGATATTTTAAGACTGGGTGACTTGAGAATTTGCCTATTCTTTCTGAGTACTTCATAAAAATGCTAACTTACCAAGAGAATGACCAGTGAAAGTAACCCCATATGACTTGAATACGGAATCTTTAAGAAGTGGTTCTATATTTGGCCAGAATGCGTCAAGCGCTTGTGAAAAATATCGATTAACCTTAGGAAATCATTTATTGTGAAAGATATATAGCTGGAATCAGAAAAATTTAGACTTTGGATTTGAAATTGTAAAAGTTGGCTAGAATCGTAATTTTCTCTGACTAATTTATTAATGTAAATGTTAAAAAAGTCATTTAAATTTTCAAAAATTAAATTCTAAGAGAATATTACCGATCCAATACCGAAGAAATCGAAGTTGGATCTCATCGATTGCCATCCTTCCATAATTAATTGCTTAGTTGTCGTCGTACCTCGAAAGACGACTATAATCTCTTTAAGGACATCTGATCGTATTATATATGATGAACAAGAATTTTGAAATGCATCGCAATTCGTGTTCGCTATACTATACACCAACCATTTCTGCCATTTCGGTAATGTGCTGTGGTAAGTTTTTTAATCAACAAGTGCGAGCAAAAGTTTAAAATTGATTATAATATAAGCTATTCTATAAGAATGACGCCTGTTCCTATTGCTTTCTGTGAAGTTTATATTTTTAATTAACAAGTCATTAATTATCACTGCCAAGATTTTTTATGTTTGCAAGACCAAAAGATGCTTAATAAGATAAGCCGATCGTCTTGGTAATTGTCAGTACGGTAACATTCAAAAAATATTTAATGCTTTAAATAAACATTGATTTTTTTTAACCTCGTTGATTTAATAAATTTATTTCATTCTATCTTTCCACCATTTAGATTCATCACAGCATAGAAGACATATGAATGATTTTTCGAGTAAATTTTCGAGCAAATATATGAATCGAAGATGGAAATTTTTTCTCACACATCATCGGAAAAACCAAAGTATTTTTTGGATTGTAGATATGATGAATTAGTCAAAAATCTTTGTATTATAGAAATATCTTTGAATATGCAAACTTTTGACCTTTATGCTATAATTAACATATGTAAATTGTATGTTGCTATGGTGATTTGGAGTAAACAACTTGACTATAAAAAGGGTTCTTATCTAAACGAATTCATTCATTCAGTCCTTTGCTCTGATCAGTCAGGGCATTCAATCCTTTGCTCTGATCGGAATTCTATGAGCAGCCATTTCCAAACTTCATCAAACTTTATCAATTCCCAATACCATTAACTCGCAAAATAATTCCCCTACTATCAAAAAGAAGTATGAATTATCAGTGCTATCATCGATATTTATCAATTCATTGTGTACCTTAGTTGCGGCAAATAAAATTCGTCATATCAAAGACTTCATTACATGATAAAATCATCTGTACCAAGTTCAAATCCCCAACAAAAAACTTTTTACGATATACGTTATGTAGATTTAGCACTTACTTGACAACACATCTCGACGGATCAGTGGAATAAGCTGCGGCAGTAAGATTGAACAGAATTTTAGCTTCTGTTTCATTGTATTTGATGACAAGTGGGAACAGCGCGTGAACTGCTCGGTTGAATGTTGTCAACAAATATATCATTGAGATCCTGGCAATCATGCTGTTCTATTAAATTAAATATGAAAGCCTGCAAGTAGCAACAATTAACGGAAAGGAAAAAGAAAAACGACATATTAATTCAATACGCCAATTTTCAATTTAAATTACTAATTTAATATATCGATTTGGATTGCAGCTTTTGTTAAAATGCCTTACCCAGTGATATTAATATTGAATGAAATATCCTCAACACAATATGATGAGATGAATGAAATTTGACTTGTTATCTTACATTTGATAAAAATATATGTTAAACACTAGCATTTTGGGCATCAACATAAGTTAGGACCAGATGCACTGAAAAAAAAAAAAAAACGCGCTTTATGAAAATTTCCTAGAATTTAATGAAGTCAGCGGACTGAAATGATTTCAAATTCTGCAAAGTTAATAATTTCGATAGATCATATCTTGAGCCAGAACAAATTTTTGCATAGTTTATCATTCGCCTATTATCTCTCCCGCAAAAGAAAATTTTTGTTTTTTGTCGCGATGATTGCGATCTTAAATGGACAGAATAAAAATTTTATTCAAAATCATTGAATCAACTCACTGAAATACAAACAGATTATTAAAAATGGAGTTGGAAATCTGACATGAACAACTTTTGAAAACCAATCTAATCAAAGATTAAATTAATTATATTCCATTACATTTTATTCACATAACTGCTTTAAGAAAATTTCGCAAGAAATTCGCAAATGCAAGCAAAATACAACTACTCATGAAATTTCCACAAATTAAATCAATTGCATTCATGCATTTGCATGCATTCTGCTTGATTGAAGTAATCTCAAAAAATGAATGAATAGCAGTAGTGATTCAATCAATAGTTAGTTAATCTCTCATAAAAGATAAAAATTTGATAACAAATACAAATAATGTGGGATAATGAAAATTCCCTCATAATAATTTCCAAGCTATCGGCAATTCGTTTCAATCAGTAATATTTATGTCCATGTAGATAGATGTTCAATAGCATATTAATACTTGCGAAAGAGACGAAAATTTTCTTATCCAGATTCAGTTTTCAAACTAAAAATTATGCAAGAATCGGAAAAGCCGGAAAGATTTGCTTATTGCCACCATTAACCGTTTTCTCTTAATGATCACATATTTCCCAGGCATATATTTCCCAGGTGAGGAAATTAATAACATATTCATATGAAATACAAATCAGCTTCTTTAATTTAACTAGTTCATTCTCAAACAAAAGTTTATTTAAATGTAGAAATTCCAACATTAGTATGCTAAATATGCATCATCGAAAAGTGTCAAAGAAATAAATTCAAATTCAGTTAGCATTACATGGCAATGAAGCGGAAATAAATTAACCTATTTGTTATTTCACCAAACATATCCAATGTAGATTCGAAGAAAAAAAATGAATCACTTAACATGAAAATGGAAACGCCATGAAATTTGTTTTTCCTATTTCTGAGCAGACAAGTTTTTTTTTTTTTGAGGATACCGATTGAATACAGATTATTTGTCCACATTTCGATCGAAAATTACTTCAAATGTGTACATAGTTCAAGTCAGTCAAAAAATTAGAAATAGATAATTCAAAAGAAAGTAACGCTTCGTTTAACTTAAAATATAGCATTGAAAGCGAGGGTTAACCTTTCGTCGCAGTTACGATTTTTCGCAAATCATGCGTAGAAAGAGTTAATGCACTATGCTTAACGATGGGCTATAAATTTCAACAATCCAAAAGCACAATGCTAACAATTGCTGAAAGGCATTATAAAAGATACCGGTAATTGAATTGCAATGGCATGTGATAGATACTTTGGTTTTCGCCAGTGTGAACTGCTTCTCCGCAATTTCGAAATTACAACGAATATGAGAACTGAAATAAGGAAACATTCAGTCACATGAGCCCATATTTATCAATGAAAAAATCAATTTTTATCAGCGAAAAAATCAATTTCAACATATCGCGAAAAATAAGCTGAAAGAAAATGAATGGATTGCTTATTCTTGTTGTTGCTTGAACTTTTTTGTCTTTAAAAATTTGAATAATGAGAAATTTTTAAAATGAATTTGAAAATTTTTAGTTTTTTATGATAAAATGATAACAGAAGGTAATATAGGAAGTAAAAATAATTTGCTTCACAAAAAGAACTCCGAAATGTGGAAAATGAGAACGCAAATTGATGACGAGATTCGGTGATTGCAAGGCAAATTGATGACAAGATTTGATGATTGCAAAGGCGCCTTTTTTCTGCTAAAACGAAATTCTTTAAAGTCACTTATGAGCCGTATTTTATTCATCAAATTAAGAATTCTTTTCAATTTAATTTGTACTTGAGTTAAATCTATTTTCACGAAAACTTTGAAAATGGGCAATGAAATATAATAAATTGAATAAGATGACACATTAATTGTAAAAGGGCCAATTTAGATGAAATTCTGTTCCAAGTGCAAATAAATTTAGCAAAAAATTGGAATAACAGTATATAGCTACTTCTGCAGGGAAACTTTTGACTTGATCTTTCACCGACGTAGATATTTCGAGTTATTCGAGATTAATTTTATTTTCATACAAAATGATAACTCATGTTATCTCCTGCTTTTTTTGTCTCAATTTTTTTTATCTTATTTCGATTTTCTGTTTTATTTATTTGCACTTGGAAAAAAAATTTTGAAATCGGCATCTGATTTGGAAAAATATGATCAGTTCATTTTATCTCCTCTCGATATTATCCAACAAAACAATCCTTTGTTGAATTATCGGTTTTGTAGTGATAACATTTGAGAAACAGAAAATCAGTTCATGATTAATTTGTTAAGGTTATTCTGAAAGATAATCTCTATGGATTTTTTTTTAATAAACGTCACAGTTCGATCAACTATACCGCATGCTATTATCACTTTTTCGTCAAGTATCTTTCCACTTAGCTTGTACAAAAAAAAAAAAAACTTGATATATCATTACACTGGGTGAAAAAATCTCCCTCAACACTGCGATTACTTATTCATTTCGAGAAGAAATTATTATATTTTAAAGAGTTATCGCTTTTTAAATATTAAAAAAACTGCCGTATTTATGTGAAATCTATCTTATTGAAATTATCGATTACTTATTGGAAGTATCCATTATTCCCATTGCATTAAGTGATCTTATATGATTGGATCAGAGGTTTCAAAACAAATTCAACTTGGTGGATGTCACTCTTCAGTTCTTACTTTCCTTGAGGAGAATAGATCAAGTTGCTACTTTCATTTTCAATAATTTTCAAAGAAAAAAGATAACTTCTTTAGTCTTTATTTACCAAATCAATAAATTCAAGCTCCTTTTCTTGTTAAATGGTTGCTATTTTTAATGTTTCAATAGCGAACAATTAATAGTTTTGTTTTTCAAAAGTTTGGGCCAAGTTTATCCAAATTCTACAAGTTTCAATTCAAATTTTCCAAACGCAAGTTTCAAGATTTAAATTTATTTCATATTATCCACCTTAATGAAATTGAAAAGAAAAAAAACCTGTATTCTAGCATCCATTTTAATTAGCATGAAATTCCATCATTCATCAATGTTGTCTGTGAAATGATCACTATTATCTTTGATACATCATTGAAATACCGACCAAATTTGTTTTTAAGTAGAAAGCAAAAGACTTCTGGTCTTTGTTACCTAAATATTTCAAGATTTCGGGACGCAAACACAGACAACAGACACATATAATCTTGAATTTTTTCAAGTTATCATAAATTAGGATTTTACATTGTCTCCTAATGATGATTTTCAAATGAAGTGTTCGAAAATTTCATTACACTTTCGATCGACCATTTCAAATTTTAATTCGAAAGAGTTTTAAATGAATAAAGAGGCACAATAAACAAGATGTGGAGGAGAAAATAGCTCGAATAATTGTGTTTGATTTGATAGGCAATCGTATTCCAGTGACACTAAGACTCGACTGATTCTCGAGATATTCTCAATCTTCCTTTTTCTTCCGGGAAGGCTCCGTCTGAACCGTAAAACTTTGAAACAGAGAAGAATCAAAAGATCACCTGCCATTCACTCATATTCTTTATCCCTCCTGTATTGTATTTACTCTTATCATCAATACATTCATAACATTAATATTATTTCTATTTCACAGGAATTGTTCCTTCGTTTAATACCGGTGGAAGAATTCCTCGAATAATTTATTTCCCTCCATTACTTATTAAATCACAATAACCATCATAACATTTTAAAACTCTATTACCCCTGACAGAGTTTAAAAATAACGATTGAGGATATCATATTCTCTGGACGTGCACATTTCATTGAGATACCGCAGAAAAAGTGTTTTCTTCTATCACGAAATTTCCAGCCCTGTTTCTATTTTTGTTATGGTACTTAGGAGTGTTTGTTTACCTGAGGATGTTCGCTGCATGGTAGATTGAGATGCTGCTATGTCTGTTTGTACGGTTTTTTATCTCTCGCATCGTTTTGAGGAGCGAAATGGGATTTAAATGTTTCAGAATTGAAGACATTTAGCACTATCTCATTCTTTCACTATCTCCATCTTTAATTCTGTTCTGCTCACATTATTTAATGCTGTAAGAAGTAATTGACCGGTTCATCTTTCTTTTAACGAAGTACTATCAGTGATGGTTTCATTTCGGAACTTGATATGAATACAAACACCAAAAATCAGGAATGAAGAAACATAAATAGACTAATGATTTTAGAAATTTCAAATGTCACTATTTTAAAATACTAGTATTGATATTTGTAGTAGTGGAATGGTTGAAAATAACTGAGGAAGACTGAAGAACTTATGAATTGTTAGATTGTTGTCTTCTTACTGTTGAAGATAAAAGAGAAGAAAAGAATTGCATTCTTTTTTGTATACACGTTAGGCTTAGGGAAAGAAAAAACATTTCGATTGCTGTCATTTTTAAATTGATAGCCATTTGACAGAAATTAAGATGAACTTATTTTCTATCATCAACTTAAGCTGAAGAATTTCAGATATTCGCTCTCCATCTGATTGTTAAATACCACTTAAGTTTGTCCCTTATCACTTTGACCTAATGTTTGAGCACACAAATAAGTAGAACTTTTGTAAAAATGTATTTCAAGAAACGTAATATTTATTGCTGTGAGACCTGTTAACCATTGTTAATTGCCCTGTTTTTCTAGGAAGAGTATTTTTATGCCCTTTTTATACCGGAATCGTTTTTTTCTTTTTTGTTTGGTCTTGAATTTAAATTTATAAGACTGGATAATATTTAAAAAAAACTTATTCTGAGTACATGATTCAATTTTCTTCTATTTCGTTTCTTTTTAAAAAGTGATGTTGAAATATTTGAATTTCAGTGTTGGAACTAACAGTTTATAAGAATTAACAAAACTGGTCGCTATTAATGAGGCGTTGGTGTTGTGTAACGAGGAAGTAATAGGGCATTTGTCGAGGAAGAGGCGATGAATTACGCTTATCGCCTTTTAGATAATGTTAAATATTTCTACAAAACACTCAATCCAGCTTCACTTTCTGGTATACTTCCGTATTCGAATTTTTGTATTTTGTGGTACTCTCAACGTAATTTCTGATATATTTCAATATTCGGATTTTTGTATTGTAATAGTTAACTCATTTGTGAAATGAGAATTTACTGTAGATAGATGTTGAAATATTGCTTATTTAATACAACAGTTGTATATGTGTTGTTTCTAAGAAAATCTTAAATTTTAAAGCGTTTTAGTCACAACTCACTACTGGAAAGATTGGATGTTACTATGTTAGAAAATCTTTACTGCTTTATCTACAGATTAATAATAACGATAATACCGTTATCTTTTATGACAGAAGATCTAGATTTTCGTCTTAATCCAACTCTTGCCGTTACAGTTAGGAACTTACTTTTCCTTGCAAACGTGTTACTTAGTTGGCTTTACTTGGTCTTTACAAGGCGTAGTTTTTGTTAGCTTATGAAAGAAATTGTGTTTTTTGAGAGGATTTATTTGAAGAAATTTTCTCATTTTAAATTTCTCAAATATTTCAAGGGGCAATTGATTTGATTGTTGTGGAGCAGCCGGATGGATCATATTTGTCAACGCCGTTTCATGTAAGGTTTGGGAAATACGGCGTTTTAAACAGCGACGAAAAAGTTAGTTCAGTTTTTTAATATTTATGAGTCTTTATTTATATTCAGTTATATTTTATATGCTGCAGTTTTACCTCGAAAATCTAAAATGGAAAATATTTGACAATGCTATCAATTAATTGAATTTGTTTCAGTATGTGGATATAACAATAAATGGCGAAGAAATAGATTTAAAAATGAAGTTGGGTGAAAATGGTGTCGCTTTCTTTACTGAGCCAACTACAGATGCTGATATTCCTGAATATCTAGTGACAAGCCCTGTCCCAGAAAGTAATTCTACTGCAGTTGATGAGAAGGTATTATAACAAAACTGATAATGTTACACTGTGTAAAACTGATCGATTTCTTGAATAGCTTTATATTTTCAAAAATAGACTTATTTATGGTAGAAATTTTATTTTAGGATCTGCTAGAAAAAAACTTCATTTAAGGATCTTGCTGAAAGGATAGAAAAAATCCGACGAGAATTATCGCGATCAAGACACAAAAGAGCACTATCAGAATGTTCCAGTTCCCGTTCACATTCTTCGCACTCACGGTTTTATTTTTCTTATTTTTTATCAATTTCATGCTTCATATTTCGAGTAATGTTTAATTTGAAGTTCATGTTTTGAAGTTCTCCTTAAACTAAAACAAAAGTCCATGGATAGGAATTTCTTATCCAATCTTTTTTATTTGCAGTGAACATTCCTTAGATATTCAGCGCAGAAAAGCGCTTCCCTTCAATGCATCATTATTCAATCAGCGTAAGAATCGATCTTTACCGAATCTTACTGAACTTACTGACGATCGGCCACGAGAACATATTAAAAGAATTGCAAAAAATAAGAGGTGATACTAACATTTAAGGAAGTTGTTAGTTTCTTTCGAGAATGCAAAAACTCCACTTGGAGAATCGTAATCATAATCAATATTTATACGGATAGATTGCATGGGTCTTACGAACGGGCCGAGAATGCATGGGTCTGTCATTGCACTTGCAATCTAGATGAATCGAGATGATCTGTGCGATCTGATAATTTTTCAGTTTTTTGTAAAATGCGCCATTATTTATTTTACAAAAAAATTGTTTGCAGAAATAAACGTAAAACTTAAGCAAAAAACACAATAAAAACACAATAAAAAACACTTAAGCAAATAAATATACGGAAAAAACTTGTTTTTTTTTTTTTTTTTTGTATAATAACGATTGCTTATATTTTTAGGTATATTTTTTATTTTTTACTTTAAATTCAAGAAATGTTGCAGCTTTGTCTATGCAAAATTCGTTAGAATTATTCACTTTCATGGAATTTTACAAAAATTTGATAGCTGTTGGGTAAAATTTCTTTTTGTGGTATTTTTTTGTGGTATAGTTATAAGATATTGAGCAGTCTTGTTTTTATGTACTAAGGATGAGCTAGGTTTGAAAATCATGACTTGTAGGCTGTTGATGTCGTTCGGTGCAGGACGCAGCTTATCACCTCCAGCTTGCATCTTTCGCAAGAAGCATGCAAACTCTTGTGCTAAAATAATGCGTGAATTATCAAGCTCAACAAATGAGGTGCTTCATTTTAATATCTGCAATCACATAACACTCAGTATTTTCTCTGAACGATAAGCAATGAAATAGGTTTTAGGAAAGTGATGTAGATGATGCAGCATCAACAGTTTCCATTGATAGTGAAACGGATCGTTTGAAAGCTTCTGGCTTAGGCATGATTGTTGATGGTGCATTTTCGGATTCTGAACTTGACCGACATCGAGATACTCCTGAACCAGTTAGCCTGCTTTCTGCTTCTTTTTTTGCATATTCCAGAAAAGGTATTATAAAAATTCTCATGGATTTTATGGAACTTAGGTTATATTGCTTCAGTTACTTATTAATGAATTTCAGCATAAAAGTGACGTAGTGGTATGGAAATGGGGCGAACTGCCAAGAACACTTGAAGAAACGGAAAAATCAAAAAAAAAGCAAGACGATGTGAAAACTGAACAAGAAAAAAAAGGATCAACATGGGGTGAATGGTTTCGCTGGTCACGTGCAAAACCGAAAGAAGACCAAGGTGTTTATTTGGATGATCTTGTGCAAGATACCAGTGACCCTAGTAAAATCGAAAAATATTTGGGGATGTCACCACCTATTGCATGGTAAGTGAACTGGCATCTTCGTTCTTTGGTCGATTAAAACATACACTCTTCATTATCAGTATGAGCTTCGTTCAGTTTTGATCATACGATCACGTTCGAAATTAAGCAATGATTAGAAAGTTAGATTCATTTCAGTGATAGTGAAGTAGGGTTTTTTTCATCCAATGCTTTGTTGTAAGATCTTCAAGACATAAATGAGGACTTATGAAAAGCACAGATTTAATATTATTGTTTTTTATTTCCGTTGCAGTCCTTCACCACCCAATGATAGTGGAAATGGTTCTATAGCGGGACTGAATTCTCCCCCTAAAGTCAGTGATAGTGAAAATGAAGCGAATATTGAGGGACAGTATCAAAAGCAAACTTCGACACCAGCATCTGACGACAAGGTTTATTTTTTTGGTAGCATTCGTATGGAATATTTATAGCTTTAATGTTAAAATAATAAAATTCGGACTAATTTTCAGGAGCTAACTGTTATTCTTTCTAAGTTTTTTTTTTATTAGCTGGACAGAATGTTTTAAAAAAATTGCAGAAACATACAATTGATGCAAATGTATCAGACAATCAATATTCTCTTCGGTCTTCTTCCGAAGCACATGAGTCGACATATGAAATACTTGACTATGAAGCAAAAAGAAATCATGCTCGCAGCGTAACTCCTTCCAGTGATATCTTGTTTGTCATCATTCATCAAATTAATGCTTTCATTATTCTTTTTCTGATATTTGTCAAAAATTAAGAATTAAAAGCATGTGCACTTTTATAGTCCTATGAGTGATGAAGAAGCAGAAAGTACAGCACTTACGCCTTCCGATCCAGAAACTACGGTAGAATTCCCGAAATACATTCGTTCTTTACGACTTCCTAGTGATAAATTGAAAAAGTTGGGATTACGCAAAGGAGCTAATGAAGCAAGATTTTCGATTACGACAAAATTTCAGGTTTGCAAAGAAAAAAAAAAAGTTATTTTAGAATTCCTTTATAAATTTTAGAGAATAGAAGGAATTTTGAACTTCTCTCTGCATTCGTATTTCATCGCTACTCTTATTTTTTTTAATCCAGTTTATTGTTTTAATCACATTTTAGGGGACCACATGGTGCACTTGTCATATCTACTTGTATAAATGGACTGAACGTTTGGTTATTTCCGACATAGACGGAACCATAACGAAAAGTGATGTATTAGGACATGTTATACCAGCTATTGGTGGTCAATGGGCTCATGCTGGAGTTGCAGAATTATACACTAGGATCAAAGAAAATGGGTAAAGTTTTTTTTTATCATTAGATTATAAAGATTAGAATATCATCATCTCTAAAAAAAAAAATTGAAAATATAATCTATCATATAAGGCATTCCACGACTTTATCACGCAGATTTTCAGTTATCAGTTGGTTTATTTATCTTCTCGAGCAATAGGACAAAGTTATTCCACAAAGAAATACTTGCAAAGTATTGCCCAGAACGCAAAATTTTTACCTGATGGACCGTTGTTGTTATCGCCTACATCAGTACTTATTGCTTTCAGAAGGTATTACATTTTATTTATTGGTAAATTCCAGTATTTAATTTTGACGAACAGATCAGTGAATATCCTTCAATATGATCATATCGGTTTTGGTTTTGGAAATTTGCAAATATGCTTCCTATGCTTCCTCTGCTTGTGCCGTATATGATGTGTCGGCATAACGTAGAAGATTATAATTTTGTGATAATCTTCATGAGTAAAAATTTGTTAATGTTCAGATGTTCTCTTTCGTAGTTTTACTTTACATGATGATTTTTTTCAGAGAAATTATAGATCGCAAACCAGAAGAATTTAAAATAGCTGCTTTGACAGATTTGAAGGAATGTTTTCCAGTGAAATGTCCGTTCTACGCCGGTTTCGGAAATCGCGAAACAGTAAGGTTCCAAATGTTGTTCAATTTTCACTTTATTGGGAAAAATTAATGTTCAAGGTATAAAATTTATTAATGGGCACATACAAAGTACAGGTAGTCGAACTTTATAGTAATTTTTTATTTGCTCGTTTCTGTTGTTCGAGCTACCCTATTCCTGTTTGACTGATCTATTGATTTTTGAAATGTAATTCCAAATTTTGTCGAATACGAACTGTTTCGTTGAGCTGCGTCACTTGTTTCGTTGATTCTTTCATATTAACAGTATTACTATTTACTCATCGCACCACTTCTTGTTTCTATCACTTCCTATTATCATTACCGCAGCTTGCTTTTGTTTTCTCTGTTTAAATTTTGTATGATTGCATCCCAGATCATTACTGCACAAGATAATGCAGATAATGTAAATTGTATTGTTAATGGGATATTAGCAATTTATTATTTATACTATATATTGAGAAAATTTGGTTTCAGCTAGGTAGACACAGTTTAGTTTTTTTGAAATTTCGTTTTATATTTGGGTCATGAAATGCTGAAAGATATTTGTAATTATTGTATGGAATCTTTTCCAGGATGTGGTAAGTTATCGAGCAGTGGATATACCTCCGGATAGAATACTCATTATTGATAAGCAGGGTCGTGTTAGGCGTGCTGATTCGATTGGTTTCGAAACATCATTTATGTCATTGGCAATGGACACAGTTGATTACATGTTTCCTCCACTTATCCGTCGACGAAACGAGCATCAAAGATCGAGCAAAAAAAAGAAAAATTCGTTTCTTTTGGCACCTTCATTTTACAAAGCAAACAACTACAGGTTTATTTTCCTCTATACATTTCAAAGTTTCCAAAAAATTTTTCTAAACTCCGAATATTTTGAGTTCCTGTATATTTATCATTATTTCACTTCTTACAGTGATTTTACTCATTGGCAGTCAAAAGCAGGAAATGCTGTTCGTCTGGATGACAATACATTAGAAACTTACGAGGCGAAGAGAAAAAGTTTTCAAGGGAAACACAAGAAGAAATGAGCTTTATTTTTATTCCAGTTTTTTTTTTTTTTTTTTTTTCAAGAAAACTTTCAGTGTTTTTGAAATAATTTCTAATCCAAACATCTTTCATTGAAAATTCGCTTGATTGTAATTTATTCATATTGAGCGCTTTTGAGTTTCATATAGTGATTTGATTCATTTCGGTACTACGAATGATTCAGGCGAGCGCTTTAATCCACTTGAAAAATTTGTACACTTTTTATTTCCATAAAATAATTATCCTTTTAACTTGTACATAAAAAATTCAATTCTGTTAATGACCATTTGCATAGTTGCAGCAGGCATATGAAGTGGACTTATATTAGCATGTTTTAGAATATAGCAGCCTTGCTTTGGGTAATATCGCAGTTATTGGTTTTATTAATGGTTTTTAAAGTAGTTGTCCTCGCAAATTATCTTTAGCTATGTACTTATCCTAATACTGATACTTTCATAATCAATAAGATTGATGGGACTTTTGTGATCTTTTTATTCTTAAGATTTTCTAGAGGCACGAGATCTGGTTTGTTTGTTAATCTCTCTTGAAACTCATAGTATTTTTGTTGCCGTTTCGTGTATATCTTCTTTTATGTCTTTTTGGATTTACCCAAGTTAATCTTGCTTTCAGTATTTCTTTCAATCATTTTATTGGTGACTGCAGTTTGAAATTACAGGTCTTTGTTTTACTGATTTGAACATATTCCACTTGTAACTGTTTTGCATGGTTTTTCTGTTCATTTATTTATACTTTAATTGCAAGATAATGTCGTTTGGTGACAACATTTTGTGCGCTTATTTCGTGATAAAGAATTGTAATGATATATTTGTAGTCATATTGAAATTTCAGGAGTTAAAAACTGTACTCTGCATGAATTTGCAATGTGTGCGTTATCTGCTTCATTTTTTATGATGACCGGGAAATGAAAAAGAAGTGATGCATTTGTAATTTTAATTGTTTTATAACAAAACAATGATAACGCCGATTATTAATAAATATGAAATGACGTAATTGAAATGGTAAGACCTTTTTAGATTTCTAGAAAAGCATGCTTTACGTTTTAGCATAATTTTCCGAATAGGATACCACTAGAAAAATCAGGTAAATCAGAGATGTGGGCATGGTTCTTATTTCTCTTCTTCTTCAGCAAACTTCGGGCAATTTTAGTTTGTGATAGTAAAATAGCTATAATATAATAAAAAGATTTCACGGAGAAACTAGTGTTCAAGTTTATAAATTTGTTTATTGACGAGATGCAAAAATACCCGTTTTACAGTCTGAAATGTATAGTGTACAACACTGATCAATATCAAAAATAAGATAGTAACACAAAATGAAAACAAAGAGAGAGTATGATGAGCTTTGATCGATCTTTTGAAATTCTGGAGTGGGGTATGCGTAACATTGCACTGAGTAAAATCATCTTGTGAAGCTAAATTCTTAGAAGAAACATTCAGTACTGTTACCTGCTGAGAATGCTAATAGTTAATTCTTGTAAATTAGAGAAGCATATGATTATTTTAAATTTATACAATCTGTTAAATAGGATCTAGGATGGATATATAAAGCAGTTCACAAAGTTCTGAGATAAAAACAGTATAAATTTCCTAATAATTCTATTCTAATGTGGTGATTAAAATTTGGATTTAAAATAATCATTAGTGTAGCAAAATGTTTCCGTTTTTATAAGAAGTAAAATAGTTGCCATAAAAAGTTAGTTTCCAATCGATATATCTAAATAAAACAGCGAGAAGAAAACAGCAACATATGCTATAATAATATCAAGCAACTGCAGATAATCATCATTGTTGATAAATTTAATGACATATGCATTTTAAATGAAAAGTCTTCAAGATAACGGTGCTTCAGAACCCAATCATATGATGGTGGTTCCACTTCAGAATATCTAGGTGGTAAATCAATTACATATACTGTTGTATTGTTTCGTGTCCCTGCAAATTGAAATCATGAAAGTCTTCTCACAACGAGTCTAAAACTGATGTTGAATCAAATTTACAGAATTTAATTCTTATGAGCTGTAAAATCTACAAGTTTTCCAAGCTTAGTAAGCTTAAAGTAATTTATAGACCTGGAGAGGTTTAAGAATTGAACGGATTATATTAAAAAGAATGCGAACATAAGTTATCAAATTATATTTATATTGCTGAATAATATATATAAATGACTGCAGTTTTGTAAACAGTAATTCAGGAGATTCAAGTAATTTCTAATTTCCGGAAACTGAGTCTAACTGTTCAGGCTGAATTATTTTGATCGTTTCATTTACTTCAATCATCTAATTATTATAGGCTTCAGTATAAATACAGTGTTGGTGAGAAATTAAATTATCAAAGATTCAAGAATTTGACAAACATTTACAAAATATTGGTTTTCATTAATGTGATTTGCAAACACTTTTCCTAGGAAATAGTTAGTTTTAAGAGTCCCGTGTTTTTTTTTTTTTTTTTTTTTTTTCTATATTATAGAAAGTGCATTAAGCTGTGGAAATGCTAAGGAATGTTACATTAATGTCATTCTGATTGCTATCAGTTAATTGTTAAAAAATACCGCGATCAGCGATCATATTCTCCTACATTGTCTGGTATGATTCTATTATCAATCACTGATATTTTAAAGTATTAAAAAAGTTTGGATAATCCGAGTAATTTTTAAATGCAAAATGCAACGTGACGTCTAATTAAAAAGCTTTGAAACATGCAATGTGACATCTAATAAAACAGTTTTGAGGCATTCCAGTCAATTATAATTCAGTTGCTATTTTTTGCAAATTTCATATTTTTAATGAAATGTAATTGGAAAAATTCTGTTACTCATTTGTTAATAATCCTATTTTATGCTATCACATTTCACTAATCAAGCTGAAAACTAAGAATAGAAACATTCTTGAACAGTATTCTGTTATTTTGTGCAAACAGCTCTATATCAGCAACGAATTCTTTCTATTGTTTAAATATTAGCTGCGCCTTAAACATTGATTTCAATTAGAAATGAAAAGTTTGATGCTTCAAATTTTAGTAATTTGATTTAGAATTAACGTTCACTTTGTAAGTTCTTTTCTAGCATATATTGATATTTATCAATATATGCTAATTTCAACCATTTGTCTATTATCACTTTTAATTTCATGATGATTCTTTATATTAATTACATAAACACGATATTAGTCAATGTCTGTATATTTCAGTAAGTGGAATGATACAAAAAATAAAAAAATTACCAAGGCGAGCTTTAGATACATTGATTGTGAAAAATAATGCAAAGGAGCCGATAATGAAACCCATGAATGCGAATAATATGTAGAGATCAGAATACATCCTGGATATACCTGAAAATAATTTTAATTCATAACTATTTTCTGAACAAAGAAAATTTACTTCTTTGTTTAAATAAATAGAAAATTCTAGTAAAAAGAACTTGAACTCATTCCAAGAATCGCACACTAAAGGAGTATTTTTTCATAGCTGAGCAAATACATAGTTTACGATGAAAAAAATTATTTTCTGCTTGAAAGATTTCTAATGGAGAAATATTTGTGACAGTCCAGAAAACCTATAGTAGAAATTCTTACCAAATTTTCAAAATTGAAGCTGCTTTTGCAAAATAAAAAATGGAAGAACAGGAAAAACTTACGGTCATTTTCGATGCTTGAAATTCCGCTTAGAATAGTAGAGTTATCCAGAATATGCATGATACTGCTGCAGATGATGTTATTGATATTATTTATGCAAATAAAAGTGTAAAGTGCAGCTGATAATAATAGCAATAGTGATAAAAATAACAGTAATAGTAAGTGATATATACTTTCAGGAATAACTACCAAGTAGTTGAACACCTTTTGTTCTTTGTGCTCTGAAAATGAGCAGATTTAAATTCTTGTTATGTCTTCCATTATCACAATTTTCATCATTTTATTCTTGTCAAATAACTCATAGCAAACAAAGTCAAATGTAGAGAAATCAGACGAACGATTCAACACTTCCAATAAATCAATTTGATTTTGATGTGATAACAGCTTAACTTTGCAGATATTACTTCTCAGAAATGCTATTTCTACCTCTTATTAAGGATCCTTTGCTTTAATAGAGAGGGATAACAACACATGGAAAGTCAAAAAAAGATATATAGTACACTAAAATTTTAAATATATATTCAATATTAAGAGAGGCAATTTGCAAATCATTCTGAAAGTTCAGAAAGTTGCTAAACAAAGCAAACATACAGTTTTTATATATAAACTTCAAATATACTTTTCACATGCTATTTTCATAAAAGAATGGTGTAATGAACTGCATAGGGACATATGTGATACTTAATAAGACTACATTCGGAATAAGAGTCTATCTCGTTGAAATTACTAGTATATCGCCTTTTGAACTAGAAAATAGGCATAGAAAGGTGAGAAGGAAGAAGTAAACCTGAGAATATACTCTACATGACAAAGTCGAAATACATTAAAATTATTTTCATTCAATGAATAAAGTAATTAGACACAGAAGAAATAAATAATAAAAGCATCTTAAATTCGGCATATTGTGCTATATTATTTGTAGCAGTTATTGAATGAGAATTTTTTATAGCTTCTCTATCCAGGCACCTTTCAATACAGACAAGCGTAACCATAGAGAAGTTTAGCAAAGCATAAGGCTTCCATCCAGGTTCCTTTAAAGAAAGAATTACGAATAAGGACTTAAAGTGATGCTAACAAAATTGATAAAAATAGTTAAACAATTTGTCCAAAGCTTGAAAGTGAATTACACCTTTAACCTATTTAAATATAGAGACCAGCAATCAAGTAATGCAAAACTTTCTGCGGTCGTTCCTATTATCGTCGACATTCTTGCCACTCCTCCATGCACACAAAGCCAATCTCTGTTGCAACGCACGTGAACAGCAACGAAACACATGTAAAGACACTTTTTGCATAATTCATGTCGAGCAGATATCATGGCACCATTTCAGGACTTCCGATTTCCGATGACACGACAGGACATTGAGTAATGAACACATCAATTTTAAGGATAAAGGCGCTTAATTTTTTTTTTTTTTCTAATAAAATATATTTATCATTAAAAGAAAACAAAAAGCAAAAAAACTTAAAACTTTGTTGGATAAATATACAGACTTATAAACTTTGTTCTATACATATATAGACTTATATGAAGGTCTTGTATCCAAGTCTCTCTGGATTATTACAAGTTGGTGTTTTTTCATTATATTTCTATATATTAAGAAAAATTCCAATGTCATGACAATTAAATCCGCTTCGTTACTCTAAAATCAAAGGTAAACTTAAATTGTAAATTTATTTTGAGCTCAGATTTAAAATTCAAACATTGATTAAAACGAATTTGTTCGTTTTAAATGATTTAAATTACCTTTTACCACTTACTCGTAATTCATGTTGTAATTTCATTTGAAGATTGCGTCACTTATGGTCGACCAAAGATGAAATTTCATTTATAATTTAAAGTGTTTGATAAGACATCTGATTTTCAATATTACGAAATTCAACTCATGATTTTACAAATTCTGATCATTAGCACAATTAGTTTCACGATTCGATGCACGTGAAGCAGCGTGTGCAAACATCAAACACTGATGAATGCAAAATCTGCGTCCACATTCTCCCCTTATTCTCTTTAAGTCACTTTTTTAAATACCCTACTTTTTTTTTTTAGAAATTTCCAAGAAAATGAAAAATGATTCAACAGACATCTGAAAAGTAACGTTTTTCAACGTACTGATCGAGATGTTTCAATGTTTTTTAATGGATGAAAAATTTGCCGAAGAAATTTCAAATCTTTCAGTGAATAAAATTACATGCATAGACTCACAAATTATAAGTGAGAGAACACATTTTGTTGCTATCGTTGAGAAATATGCTCAAAAATACTTCGAATCTTCCTTCCCTTAGTTTTACATGCATCCTTGAATCTCTGTACTACTCTTTTTTTTAGTTGACTTTTTATAAATACTACATTTGAATTTAATGTTTTTGACCTTTCGCTTTTTCTTCAAAAGTGATCCCTTTCCAGCAACTTTTTTCAAACCAAGTTCAATCATTCAAAGACTGAAGTTTGAAAATGCTCTAACCAAATTCATCAAATTCACTCTTGTCCAGTTAACTGAATTCATTACACTCAGGTGACATTCGACATTCTGTATCATGTGCATATAACGATGGCTGGTAATGCATGAAAAGTTGACACTATAAAACTTCGTATATTTGAATTGCTGAAAGACATTTGGAATAATTTGCTGACAAAGTTAAATAACGCATAGTATTTCAGTCTTTCTAAAAATGAACACAGAAGAAATGACAACGTTGTGGGTGCTTTTACGAAAAATCAATACTATTCCTCTTCAACGTAAATGAACTTTGCACTGGTTATCATCTAATGCAGTGCATACACGCAATTCATACGTGAATTCATTAAACGCATACATGTCGCTTATAATAAGGTAATGGGAATTTTAGCATCATATTCAATTCTATTACTGACTTTTTAAACCAGAAATTCTCATATCACAATAAAATGAACAAATTTTCATTCAAAATCAAAAACATTCTATTTTCATGGCTGCGATTTCATCGAGAGCTATCTGAGTAACTTTGGAGATTTCAAAAGAACAACAAAGATATAATTTGTAGAGAAGTAATTTCCCCCATTTGTAAACATAATTTCCTCTCATTTTATTGAATTGGAGAAATCATCAATAAAGTCACACAGACATATGAGTACAACATCGCAAATAGTGCATATTGGGAAGAAGTCGCATTAATTATGAGCGAAAACAAAAGAAAATCGATTAAGAAAAAGATTGATGTTTGCACCGTGTAAGATGGATCTCAATAAGAGTCTTATTTTATAACTGCCAAATTGAGTGTGTATGCAAGTTGAAATCAAAAAATCAGCTAAATTTGCTTCATGAAGGAATGGATCAATAAAAATGCTTATTAAATATTTCAAAAATGATATTTCCCGATGTTTAATATGCCTCTTGTGAAGCCTAAAAATTTTTAGATAGTGATTCCCAGCACTGCCGCTAAAAACAATCAACTTCACTACCAACAATTCCAATTCATATCGAGCTTCCCAAGCTCCTGCCAAAAGAAGGATTTATAAACAACAAATCTACCTTTCAAATTTCATCTCTTCATTTCTCATACATTTTAGTATTGCAGTTAAAAAACTTGAGCACTGCAAAAGTGATAACGACCTTTACACAGATTTACGATTTATTTACTTTTTTCGAAACAATGACTTCTGATGTGTGAATCAATAACCATTTTTACACGAACCGGTTAGGTTAGCATTGTTTGAATACAGACCATTTATTTATATTTTTTCGAAAACTTATCGGTGCTGCAGTGAATGTCACACAGTTTTCATGTGAAAGACACAACTATCCAAGCACTTTCTGAAGGACAATTCTAATTTTTCAGATTCTTCATTGAAAAGTGCTGTTTTCACGCTAAATTGTCACCATGGTGACGTCATTCATCAAATATACTTGAAATAGACGTCTCTCGTATTTATTTTCCGAATTAACAACGAAGACCATAAGGACTTTTATCATCGGCACTAACTGTTAATGGAAATGTTGGTTAACAATACTGCAAACAGAAAAGCACATTATGAAATGCAGCATGCACAGATTTTCGTTTATACTTCATATCCCAAATTGGCTATCAGAGTTCAGTAATATTGCTGATTAATAAATTAGAATTCATGAGTATACTATCGAAATTCCGTAGTTTGCTCTTAACTTCTTTCACCAGTTTCTTAATAAAACTATTATGACGCAGAAGTTCTAGTCTAGTAAAGATTAGAATCAACAAATTCCTAAAAAATCTAAATAACTGTACATAGTTTTCTTCTTTGAAGGTATGCAGTCTTCGAAAAAATGTGCATACCATTTACGATATCTTGATATTTTCCACAGATCTTGAAAACCCAAACTCCATTAAATTAAACTTGAGATTTATGTTTATTTATTAATTCTGCAGATAACAAATTTTACAACAATAAATAGAAATTATATCTATAAAATGATAGTAAAAATGATTAAAAACCGGGAGAGAACGTACATTAACAAAGTAAGAGGAGAATGAATCGTTATTTTCCATACAATAACGAACCACTAAAATTAAAAAAAATATTAAATATAGGCAGAGCGATGTTATAAGATTCGATATCACACATATACAGAAACAAAACGGAGAAAAAAGTATCACAGTTTCAGTTCAGGACGTAGGAAAGCAATAGCTACTACAACAAAATGGCACGATCGGTTTATCCCATCAAATTCTATTTAACACAGGTAGATTTGCAAAATAGAAATTCCGAATAAATTTCAAAGCAACTTCACCGCAACTTTAAAAACTTCAAACATTTAATTTCGAAAAACTTCATATTTTTAAATTCTCATCTCTTAAGAGCTGAAGAAAAACTTTAAAGCGCAAATTAACACTAGCAGTTGTCAAAAAATTTCCCCGAACCATACCAAATAATTCAATGAATAAATTATAAATAAAATGTTAAGCTCAACAACAGAAATGGAGAAAAGTATGATAGAGTGAAGTATGTGTAAGCATTATATTTTAAGTATGTAAGGTTATAGAATTTCCAGGAATTTATTAATCAAATAATTGATTAACAAAAAGAACACCCGTCACAAAGTATAACGAATCAACAGCAATTAAGGTACTATCATGTAAAGCTAAATAGTACAGCTGCACAAAATGAATTTTTACAACAAAAATTCAAAATGGAACCAAACAACAGTTCTTAAAAATCTGAATTTTATACATAGTATCCAAAGTTTAGTTTCCAAATTTGGAAAATTCTTTCTATCTAAACTAATAATTAAAAACAAATATTTTGTTCCTCTTTAACTAAGACAAATTAAAAGCTCCTCTTTAAATTGTCCATTCCCTACTGAACACATAATCATTTTCATGGACTTATTTTAAGAAAAGACAAAGATACCGCAAGTTAACTATAAGTAAAAGGAAGCCAGCATAATTATTTACAAACGTCATAAGATATTTCCTTATTACCAGTCATTATTAACTTAGTCGTATAAATTTCGAAAGGCAAGCAACATTAGTTCAGAACTATACAACTGACAATAAGGCATAAATGGCACTAAAATGAGATTTTTAAATCTGTGTGTAATCAACAAAATATATAACTGCCTCAAATCTATGATGGACGACTATGTGGCTGCTTTCGTTTGTAAGTTTTTGGCGGTAATGGAGGAGGCGATTCGGAACCACTTTTTTTTGTAACTACCTTTTCATCAGATAATTCTTGCGGTTTTTTGCTATTAAATCTGAAATATACATATATATTATACGTCTCAGACACAAAAGTGTTGCCCATTTGCAAATGCTGCTCATCATATCACTATTCTTTGTTAAGATATGAAAAAGAATAACTTACAATTTTGGTGGTCTTGGAGGTGGCTCTACTGGACAGATTCGTCGTGGATATAATCTTGGCGTTGTGGTGGCATTATTTTGAGTTGAATTTGACGATGACGAGGGTAATGATATGATAGCACTTACATCAGGCACCGTTGGCTGTGCCTCCCTAAAACCATAAATCAGTTAACATGGTCACAACAAATATTATTAGTGAAACTATATATTTCCATTTCCACAAACTTGAAATTCGGTATGTGGAAAATCTGAGAAATTCAATTCTAACTTATTCCAGACGATGCGCACAGCATCATCAGACAGCGGAGATGGTAACTGCTCCATTTTTTTCCTTGGTGGTACTGTTGGAGTAGTTGTGCTTGTTGCAGGTGAAGTTTTTAGGTGAAGCTTAGGTGAAACTATAGGTGAAGTTTTTTCCAAGGGTACTGTTATTCGTGAACATACTGCATTTCCTCCAAATGGCGGAAAAACGAATGAATCTGAACGTCTCGAAATATCATAACAATAAATTAGAATAAATATGAAAACTTTCAACATTCGAAAAGTGTCAAAATTGTGACAGTTATCAATTATATCAATAATCTCCCAATTATATTCTTCAAATCACTAACATACTATCGATATTTGTTTGAAACTTTCTGAAGTCAGAACAACTCAGCCGAAACTTTAACACATTAGATGAAGTTTTCAGATCTAATATAAAAGAATGAATAATCAAATTCATTGATATGAACGAACCTGGACGAGCAATACAGAAGGGTGCAGAGTGAGGTGGAACAGGACCACTGAAATCTGGAGCTGCATGAGTCAAAACTTTTATAGGTGGTGGTGGTGGTGGAGCCAAATGTTCCAAGGTAGATAATTGTCGTGGATAGAGAGGAGGTGGTGAAGGAGCAGTGAAGTGCCCATTTTGCGATGAACGTGGACTTGATGGTGTCGAGGATGCTTTATCATTTCGACGCCTAGTCTTTGGCATTAATGACGAGATTCGTGGTTCTGTTTCAACCGTTGGTTGACTATCGCGCTTTGCATCACCAAGATATCGCGGTTGTTGACCTAGAGATATAGATATTTAAATATTTGAAATCATAGGTTTCAATTTCAATCCGGTAATTTTATAAATTCACTCCAAAAAACTATGATCAGATTCATTTCTAGAATGGCAACAGATAAATTATCTTATTCTGCTATACAATATGCAGAGAGAAATTTAAATTAACCTGGAGTAATTTCAATCATTCCAAGATGAGAATTTCGCTCCTCGAAACTTGATAAAAAGTTCGGATGTGACCTGAAGATTGTATAGATAAAAGTAACACATGAAACCATTGTTGAAAATGACTAATTTCAAAATGCAGAGCCCAATTCGCAATTTTCAAGCATGTTTATAACACAGTAGTACGAGGAAAAATAATAAATCACTTTTCAATTCAAATAATTGCTTTCTTCCAGCACTGGAGCAACAAACGAATTTTTTAAATGAATTCAACTCATTCTCTTATCTTGAAAAAATATGAGAAAGCATGTAATGTTAAAGCAGTACTTAAACACAATCTGGCAATTCAATTTGAACTGTTACTCTTACAATATATTTTACACATATAAAAATCAATCTACGGAATTTTTTTTTTTAGGAAATATGGCTAATATAATTCAACTGATTTAAAATATAAAATAATATTCCTTAATCAAGACTTACTAAATAACGAACTTTAGCACCACGCTGAGCTTCTCTTTTTATTTCCGTCTCTCAGAACAAGGAGCAAGATAAACCTAACCTTGAAAATATCAACTAATCTCGCATTTGCAGCAGTTAAAGAGTTCAGTACAAAATTATGTTCTGCACAGGTGAAATATCTGACACATGTCAATCTTAGTTGGTAGCGATCACTAATTCGAACTTGATTTAAGGTAAGAGGTAAAAATTAAAAAGATCCAAACCAAAACCAATTGAATTATATTGCTTTTAGAGCAGACTGTTATTATTCTATCAGCAAAATATGCCAATAAATTATTTCCAAATAACCTTAGGTTCTATTCGAAACATTAAGTATTTCAATGTACGTTCAGTTGACATAAAAATTGAATCAACTGATATTACAGAATGGTGCTTCTGAAAAGAAGAAAGTCATGATACTAGAAACTCACACAACTGATGAGTGAGCTACATTGGAACTGTAATTGTTAAGTGCCGAGAAACCTCGTCCACTAGCACGATGTCCTGAGTAATGATTAGATGGACCACTGGTTGACGGTGTTGATGAGATTACTTTGGGTGGCTTAATACCTGGCGATTTCAGCACATAAGCTGGTCTAGATGATTTCTGTAACGAGAACTATTACAATAAACAATCTGTAATGAACAATAACAAAGAATGTCTAATACGGAACTTACAGATACACAAAGAAATGCCACAAAACCCCGCACCACAATTAAATTATGCCAACATTATCAGAAATAGTTATGACATTTATTACTACCGGAACGTTACTGAGATATTACTGTTTCGCACGTAAAATTATTTTAGATTCTTTCATCATGAATTCTACTTCGTGGTAGAAAATGTCTGCTTCAGATCTGCCAAAAACAATCGTCAGAAAATTTAACATTCAATATTATAAGGACAAAAAATAAAGCTCTGCAATTTTTTTCTAGAGAAAATCAGCGCTAGAAACTGTCATAGACAGCATGAATGTGAAGAATTCCGATTTCATTTTTTGAAAATTGATTTAAAACTAAAATAAATTAAAGACAAATAAAGTTTTTTTTTTTTCAAATCTTATTTTGAAGTTCAATGAAATTATTTATTAGCACTCCTAAACTTCAAATAAAACGTGCAAAAACATAAATAGTTCGGCCGAGCTTTTTCCGAAGTTTTAAAAAATATTTCCGTTGAATGGGAGGTTTTTGTAGCCAGGTTAGTATCGATGAACCCTGCATTTCATTACTTTTAATCTGTTGACCAAAGAAAGTGTATCAGAAAAAGAGAAATTTAAAAATACTGAACTTGAAACTACTCCTCAATTGCATTATTTTTAGATAAAATGAAAGGGATAACAACGCTCCGAATTCTGAAAAATTCCTTAAAAATTATTATCTATTTATTATAAATTTCTTTCCATCTTAGATGCAGCAAAGTTAAGTGGGTGGTTTCTTATGTAATATAAATTTTGGAACAGTAACTTTTTTTTTAAATAAGGCCTGCGAGAGGGATTCAAATTTTTCTATATGTACTACGCCAGTTATCTGCAAAATGTTGCTTCAACTAATCCTGATTGACAATATTAAACAGCAACAGACAACAGGGCAGGTAAAATAATGCTTACGAAACTTACGATAAATTCCATTTTATCAGGATCTTTTGGTTCCACCTTCAATGACTGCTCCCACATATATGTCTCCAACGATTCCTTCCCGCTGAAACCGCTCAAAGGATTGATCGTCTCAAAAAAATGCTGAAATTTCGAAACATGCAATAACAAACATGTGCTGAAATCTTACTGCATATAAAAGAAGTCATAAAAGTTGAATTAAACTTGCCAATTTAAAATATAGAGATGATTACGGCTCATCAAATTAACGTTCAATATGATAAACTATTATAAAACCCAGTTAATATTTTTAAAACTTTTCTTGAACTTTTAAGTGAAGTTAACTAAAACCAGCATAAAAAGACGGTGGGAAAGAAAACTGAAATATAAATGTTTGTATACAGTAGCAATTAAAACATCAACAAATAATATAATCTCAATTGACCAATTGATAAAAGCAGACGGACCAAATGCTGAAGACAATATGAAAAAAAGTTACATAAAGAAGATAGAAATAAAAGTTCTTTTAAAGTACATTCAAAAAAAATAATTAGATTTGGTGCAACATGTAAAATACAAGAAAGCAACTTATTGAAATATAATTTACTTCAGATAAGACAAATTTACCGGATCATAAGATGCAGAAACAGATGATGTTGTAGAAGATGATCGAGAGCAGCAGGAGCATAAGGTACATGAAAGCATGCTGCAATCAATGCTATTATTATTTCTCATATGATATGATAATATGATATACACTATATACTAGTAGTTAAAAAAAATCATTATGAGTAAATAGTTCGCGCTAATATTTCGGATACACCACGCCATTTACAAATCAAAGAAAAATTTGACTGAATCGATTTTAATTAAAAACTTATTAAATAAAAGCAAAACTTTCATTTTTATTAAACAATAACAGCAATTAAAATCCAAAGTCAATTCTCAATTCAAGTCAAAATTGCAACAAAGATCATAAATTTTATATTGATAGAGAGCTTCATACTGATAAAATTTCATGTTCATAGAATTGATTTTCTCAAATCAATCGAAATTTCTCTCCAACTTAATCGCGAGATTGGAGGAAAGGACTTCGATTGTAGAAGTTCCTAAATTTTGATCAGTAGAATTCCTGACAACTACTTTAGAAAGATTACCTACTCTCTAGGTTGTCAAAATTCAAAAAATGATCAAATAAACTTCAGAAGAATCCAAAAATATAATACGGAGAGAAACTCGGGCCAAATAAGTGAACAGAAATGCTACATTATCAAATCATAAATGATAATGCTAACGGAATACGCGAAATGACACTAAAAATCAGATGTGGTTGTGAAAGAAGAGAGAAGTCCAGAAACTGGACTGGATTTAAGGGAGCAGGAAAGATTTAAATGTGCTAAGGAGTGAGAGCAGGAGGAGAACTACATTCACTAATATCTGCTTGTTTAACCGGAAGTCTTTCACTGAAATCAACACCCAATGGAGGTATATCACTGTAAAATTGATGGGAACTTCAAGACAGAATGAGCAAGATGGGTTAAAGGAAGCAGAAGCGCTGTTGTGAACCACCTAGCTGCTATCTTGCAGATCTGCAGATAAGCACGACAGCAGCTAAATAGTTTGTTCTAAAAGATTTCTAAAAGTGAGAAAGCACAACAAAAATCATTAGCTGGCATTTTTACGAGGGAAAATGAGTTAATGAAAGCGAAAGGGAAGTAATGGAGGAGTTCTGTTCCAGATGTTGCTGATATGATGATGGCATTGAAGATATTCGGCTTCGATCGCAAATTGTTCTAAGCAATTTAGTTCCGCATTGAAGTTACCATCTAACTGTCTGAATGTAGACAAAGATCTCAAACTGCAAAGCACTAGTACTGGTACCACAGATCTGAGATAACTGTGAAAGATATACATACATATATACAAATCGACAGGAAATAATCCTTCAAAAAGGGCAAAAAAAGTGCCCATAATGTATGAGGAGAAGCAGCACGAAATGAAATACGCCAAGCAGAGGAATTAGTCTTATATGTATGATGCAATAATTATTCACATCTTTCAAATTGAAACTTTATTGGAACGAGGAATTAGTATATATATCGCCGAAAAATTGAACAAACGAGTGATTCAAAATAAAGCTTTAGAATTGGATAATAGAAATATGGATCCAGAAATGGATGAAATCCAAAATATGATGCATCCACTTTGATACAGGAATAAACCAGTGATTCAAGGAATCAAAGAATCAACAAGCCAGCTGACAATAATCTATCAGTTGTTTCAACTGCTTGCTGAAATGACAAATTAGAACACCAAGTAATCACTTAATATCGCTGCTAATTTACCGAGAATGATCACTTCCATGATTACTGGTTTGAATGACTTAACAGTAACGCGAGAAAAGACAAACTATTTGCGCATTATTTAATCTTCGCTTAATTCCCTTACCAATTTTCACAATACATCGATGAACGTTCTGCGAAACAGAATTAATATTTTAGCAAAGCTTCCGATTGCTGGCAGTGATAATCATGATTAAATGAAACAGTGAAAAGAAAAGTATTCAAAAAAAAAAGATCAACAAAAGGTAATGAGGAAGACGTCAACACTCTCAATTTTGTTGCTGAAAATATTGAAGGCAAAGCGTTTTCTTAATTGCTTAATGTCTTCTTAATTAAAACACCAATAACAATTACTTTGTCAAATAATTCAATTCTAAAAAAATCCAAGATATCGCCGCATATTCCAAAGGTAGGAAGAAAAGATAAATGCATTTTTAGAAATCCGCAAAAAGATATTCAGAAGATTGAAAAAAGAAATTTCAAATCCAGTCAAAGAAGAATGGATTCTGCTTGATTATTTGGAATATCCAAAAACTCATAGTTAAAGTTTTGAAATTAAGAATGATGCCTGAAACTGTTCAGAACTTCTTTACTAATATTCGATCAACTACACATTATTAGAAAAATCCCATATGGAAATGCTTTTCAATGACTGTAATAATGTATAACATAATTCTTTCTTCATCCCTCGTCTTTTCTTATTCCTTTAACCAACCAACTGAAGGAACTGAGCACTCTGTTCAGTAATCATCGAAATGAGCACTCTGTTCAGTAATCATCTGCAGACAGGAAGCAAATGACAAGATTCGTTCCATTTTAAATGACGCCAATATGCATCCCTTTCAAATATTTAAATCTCTTTCTGTTCCCTCTCAAAAGAAATAAGATACATCAAGTTACGCAAAGTAAAGTTAAAAGATATTAAAAAATAATTAAAGAGATATTTAAATATAATACGCATGAAATATATCACAATGCCAAATAATCGATTACACATTTCATTGCTAAAATAATTTTTTCCATAAAAATTATTTTAAGGAACGGTTTAGACAAATATGGTTTAGACAAAAACGCTTTAGACAAATATGTTGAAAACAATTACTTTCTTTCTGATGCAAAAATACATCTTAATTACAATGATACAGCATAAACTGTAAACTATGTGGGAAATAATGGGATGAAATCCCAAATGTCACCATAAAGATGGTGATGTAATCACACTTTGGAAACGTCCTTTAGAAAGATTACAGGGTTATCCGTCAGAGTGTTCAACTTCATCTTTTTACTTCTTCAACTGCCATCATCAGTAAAAAAAAAAAAACAGTATGATTTAAAGTAATCATCATTTGAGTGTAACATTCCATTGCAATGAAAAGTCTTTTTATTTATAAAAAATGAAGAAATCACAGATTAGACCAATCTCCGTTACCGAAATCAAAACTTATCCGTGGAACATCCTATACTATTTTGAAAAACAAGATCTTTAGATCTACAAAAAGAATCATCATATCTCATTTCCTTCTCATTTAAAATAAAGTGATTCCGATCAAAAGAAATGATGCTCAGTCTTTTTCCAACTAATTTTGGCAATTTGTGTAATGTGCGAATGTATTACAATAAACAGAAAACAACACTTTCGAGAAGATTTGGAGGAAAAATTAAGTGATGATTCGGGACAAAACGTAAAATATTTGAAGTTCAGATAATCCGGCCTTCAAATGCAGATCAATAACTGCCATCTATAAAAACAAGACAGCACAGAGAGAATGGATCCAAAGAACTACTATACTTCACCATTCATTCCTCCAAAATATAAAAATAGAGATTTCACAGTACCGCTGAATATTTAAAGAAAAAGAAAAAATTATTGTACAGTTAAGGCTGAATAGGAAAGGCAGAAGCAGATCAATTTTCTTGAGGTACGGTTTTTTTCTTTTTTGAAATAAGAAGATTCAATGCAACGCTCATCATTTGTTGAAATCATGTGACTGACGCCATTAAAGTTAAAATTTTTAGTAGTATTATTATTTGTGTCGCTATTATCCAAATCTGGTTCATAAAATGACGTCAAATTCATAGGATAACCGTTGAAAATTTAAATAACAATCTTTATTTTTCGCATTCTGCGCACAGAAACATTGCAGAATTAAACCACAACAATCGCACGATCCATATCTAAGCTAAACTGCGACGGCGTAAAAAACGATTTAAAATACAGGAAAAATCTGCGATTTGAATGAACAGCATGTATCAACATAAGGATATAAACCCATGTCTGAATAGCAATCGCAGCCAACTTACAATATATAACAATTTTTTTGCTATCATTTTTTCTGCAAAAAATCAACTCTATCATAAATAACAATAGGTTGGCCTAATTTGAACTATTATATTGATTAACTTATAAGGGAGGAAACAACGGAATTATATCAAACTCGCGAAAAAAAAAAAAATTTTTTTTTTTTGAATTCATTAAAAACTATGAACTTCGAAACATCACTACTCCACCCTAGTTCAAGAATTAGCAGTTATTATTTCAGCGTTCATCCTCAATCTGCAATTCCGTTAGTTCTGATTTCAGTTAAAGAACGAAGAATCAGTTTTCCTTTATCTATTTTTTTTTTTTTCCTCTGAAAACGCACAGCTCATCACACTTTTACTAACAGTTAAGTGATGTTTATGTATTTTATTGAAATTCAGTAGTACTGAGAAAAAATTGTTTTGATAAATACCTGGTAGTGTTATATTAACGAAGATGTTAAGAGATTTTTAAAAGAAGAGATGCATAATCAATATAATATTCCGCTATCTACCTCAACACCAGAAGAAAAATTGAATACTGCTCACCTTAGCTTGACAAAACCATCGCTTCCGTCTGTTCATCACACATTTATCAGCAATGAGCGGTGTCGTTTCGCAGTAATCAGTTAGTACCATCTCTTCACAATACAATAACATTAACATTACTTCACTCATAACAGAAAAAAATTGACGCCAAGCGCGAATGAACATAAAATTAACACATAACATTAAAATTTTACATGCGAAAATTTTTGAAACAGAAATATGTTGTATTCTTTTCATGAGAAACACAAAGTTTTCAAAGCCAAACCGAATGTAGCAAATGCACGATGCTGAATCCAAAATGATCGTCTGTTAAAATGTTTTTAAAGGACTATAATGAAGGCTACTTACAAACACAATTTCAAAAAAAAAAAAAAAAAATTAAAAAAAGACGAAAAAAAAAAAAAAAAGGAAAAAAAGTAAAAAAATGAATGAAAAATTACTATATCCATATAAGCAATCAAAAGCATATGGAAGACTTCGGCAACAAATCCTTCTTTCGACGACAATAAATTCTTGGAACCCAATGAAATTATTCCAAATAGATACTTATATTTTTTGGTTTATGTAAGCA
>KZ269991.1:270263-390973 GCA_002249935.1 Onchocerca flexuosa | reverse complement strand
TCATTACTTTTCATTTCCAACGATATATACATTTCTTCCACGTTAATATGATCAGATGCCTACAAATAACAGCCGTCAAAATTTGATTGACTTTAATACTCAAGCAAAAGATCTGGCAAATATTGCTTACAACAGATTTATTGTAGGAGGAAGATGTTAATAATGAACGATAAATTTGTTTGCATATGCGCATTTAAAATGGAAATGGGAAAAGTGAAGAATACTCCATATATTAGTTTTCAAAAACCAAACTAAACCGAAATCAGAATGTAGCCGATATTAAATAGAAATAAAAATCATAATAAGAATGAAGGATTCCATGTTCCTTTTAAAATAGTTATCAAATGCATAATATTCTATAAGTATATTGATTTCAAAAAAAAAAAATAAAATGAAAAATAGACGAAAAAAAAAAAAAAGGAAAAACAGTAAATAAATGAATGATACATTACTATATCCATATAAGCAATCAAAAGCATATGGAAGACTTCGGCAACAAATCCTTCTTTCGACGACAATAAATTCTTGGAACCCAATGAAATTATTCCAAATAGATACTTATATTTTTTGGTTTATGTAAGCAAAGAAAAATTTTAAACAAAGAATGCAACCTTTGTAAGTGATTTATATACTACTATTATAAAACGGAAATAAAATAAGGGTCATTTATTTATTTCACATGAATGCTTTAAACTATTTTTTATGATATTTTTAAACGGAAGATAAATTCAAAAGAAATATCGCCTCAACTATCTCATTAATTAGCACACAACCTACCAAAGCAAACTAATATACTACAAACGGAAATAAAATAAAAACCATGAATCATTTATTCATTTTCTATAAATGAATCCAACTATGGATGCCTTCATCAGCTGTCAAGCAATGGAGCTGTACGCAACTGCGTTAAAATCTCTAAATAACTTATGCAAATTCTGAAATTACGTATAAATCTTTTCAATGCTGAGTAGATAAGTTATTAATGTAGGAATTAATCTGGAAATAATGCATCTAATAAATTAATTTTCTAAAAATTATTAGGGAACTTTTTCAGTTTGAAAATTAAGGATTTTATCAAGTATTTTTCGCTGATATCGTAGGATTACCATAGAAATTAATATTATCAAAATTCTAAACTGAAATTATCAGTCGTCTTGAATTTTAGCAGCAATATCCTTGCTCCTCATCTCAGCGAAATGTGAACCTCTTCATTTCTCAATCAAAAAACTTCTAAATATGTAAAATTTATAATAAAAAGAAAACGATGCGAATTCATATTCCATTCATCATCATTCTGATAGGAAATGAATGATGAAGGCAATCACAGCAAACTGAACAAGAAATCGTTTAAGATAATTCATTAAGCAAATTCGAAAAGAGAAACTTCTTTTTCAATCTCTCTCCGCCCACAGAAAAGATTACAAGAAGAGGAAAGGCCATCGATAGAAACTATCAAATCCGAAATTAATCATAATCATCTGTCTCTCCTCAGAATTAGTTCTAAACGTTGATTACACAAAGTTAGCATATATCACTTATCTTCTACATCTTTTCCTCTTTCTGTCCCATAACCCTAATCAACTCTTCTCCATGTCGTCTACAAATCGCTGCCAACATGATCATCAAATGCGAGGAGGAAGAATTAAGCCAGCAAACAGCTAAATGTTTCTCCGGACACACAAAGAGACACTAATCATTTTTACTGTTTGCAGTTGTCCGCTCAAAGGGCGCTTTCTACCACAACTGCTACACTGATCCATTTGATTCGGCCAAATCCAAGTCGGTAGTGACTAACACTTTCAGTAGACATTGTGTCTATCACAACTTAGTTCTCCCAGAGCAAATAGTCCGAGAAGTAGTAATGCTGAAACTCTCCGTATTCTTCAAATTTCTCGAAAATTTTCACACGTAAATTTTTTTAGAAGGATGTAAGTTTGCAAATGCTTGTTTTAGGAAGATTTCAGATTTTTTAACTTTACAAATACAATTAAAACATTCCTGTTCGAAGTCTTGAGGATGCCTTATGGAATATATTTAAAACAAAAAGACTAAAAAGATTCAAGAATAGTTGACAAACAAGACTTGAAATTCCAGTAATGTGACCAAAACGAAAAAAAAAAAAAAAAAAAAGACTTTCTGAAATACCTTTTTTGCATCACCACATTATTATTGTTAAGACTGCATTCTGCACTGGATTTCTAATAACAAATACAATCCCCAGTCATTTCAAAAAACTGAATTGTTTCTGGGCAAAATATGCTAAACAAATGATCAGCAATAAAAAAGATAGCCGTAAAACAGACAGAGAAATCAAATCAGAAAAATTCCATTTCATATGTGCAATAGAGCACAGAGGAGAAAAATCAGAAAGATCATGGATATTTCAAAGAATTTCAGGATTCACACATATCAAACACTATCCTAGATGAATATGTTTCAGAAACAATAAGTAACACCGCTAACAGTGGAAGTGAATAGATATTTTTGGCGAAAATGAATAAGATAAACATCCTCGTTCCTTTACATCTTATTTCTTTCCAATCTCCAAAAAATGAATTTCCGGTAGTTTGTTACAAACAAACTTTTCCATCTCCGCCACTTCCTGTTGCTAATAGGACTAGCTCTTTCTTTTTTCCTCTAACTTCCGTTGCAATTCTTTCGGAAAACACCTATTAAGATCGACGATTTGTTTTTGTATTTACGAACAGAACATAGAAAGTAGTGATGAGCAGATTCTTTTTTATTTGCAGTCTTAATAATAATGATTTATAAGAAGAGAATCGATGTATTAGATTTCTTCACGAGAATTTCATTAAATTGATTAAGTATTTTAAACTTGACAAGTTTCTGAAAAATTTTTGGATAGAGACTATGAAATAAGATTTCCTGACGAAAAATTGTCGTCGTAATAGAGAATAAAAAGGTTATTATACCGAGAGAAAAGAAAAAAATAGGGAGATCGGGTATATGATAAGAAGCAAATTTTCCAAGAAAAATCCTATACAGTTTTTAACTACAATAGATATGACAACTAAAAGAACAGAAATCATTAAAATTCACAAAACAAATGCGATCGCGGAAAAAAAGATATCTAACAATTTAACATAGCATGAAAACAAATGATCAATGTTTGAATCCAAAACTGAAAGGAAGAAATGATCAGTTTTAAACTATTTAAGAAGACTGATGTGAAAAACATCATTCAGATGGATGATAAAAAAGCAAAAAGGTGAACATCTGTATTCGACATTAAGATGAACTTAATACACCCATAAAATTCACCATCGATTCTATAAATCTGATGAAGTCACTTACTCTCACGCTTGGCTCCACTTCCAAAGCATACGGTTCATTCTGATACATCTGAATATCACTGATAATTGATGCTATCCGACGACATTTCACAAATGACACCATTACTTTACGACCTGTTGCACCCACAATTGACATGCTACCTTCGGCATTAATCTTAAATATAACGAATTTTTAAAATTGATTATCAGCAAAATTATCACATAAATATAAGTACAACGAAATACAATTTTAAACTGTCCAAAGAACACAAGTTAGTTGGATAAAGTTTATCCAACTGCAATTGAGTAATAAAAGTGAAAATCAAGTTTGACCGAAACTGATTTACATGAGTTGAATAAGCTGTGAACTGTATCAAAAAATGAAAATATGACAGCCATTTACAGAACGAAAGTATAACATACACTGTACTTCTCATTATCGAAGCCAAGCAAAAGTCACTAATAAGGCATCATATTTATTACCAGCCTAAATACCCAAGTTTGAAACAATATATATTATCTAAAAAACTGGCATATAATGTTGGAATGTTTGAAAATATTTTCAGCATATCAGTTTCAGCAAGCATTGAAAATTCAGATTAGATTTAACTTGCAATATAAATACACCATTATAAAAGTACTGATCCTTTAACAGATTAAGGAAAAAATAACCTGGTCATGAGTAAGATCTTCGCTCTGTACAAATGTACTGTTTCCTTCTTCATAAAAAAAGATTTTGGAAAGATAATGACCTTAAAGAATTCGGTGAGCACATCAATATAAACCAGAATATAATATACTTTATATAATTGTTTCAACGAATATTTCTTAATTTGTTATTTATAATAGTAAAAGACAACTATTCCTAGTTGATATGCTTGAACTATGATGAAAATCGATCAGCTATTACGAGCAAAGGAGATTTTTGAACATTATGATATATTCTATTGGATTTTTTTGTTGAAATCGTTAGCTATATGAGATTTATTAAGACTGACCGAAAAAGGGAACGCAAGGTGGATTAATACTTTTCAATCGTTCAATCATTTCCTTCCAGTGCGGATTGCAAAGTTTCTTGAATTTTTCATACCATATTTGCTTTTCGCGGTCAATTCTCTTTAAAATGATGATTTTGAGCACAAAAATAAAGATTCTGAGTTTAAGAAATAGAAGTCTAAAATAAACATGAACAAAGGAGACATGAACAAAAAGCAATTTTAAAAAATGTGAGGAAAAAATACCTCCCAACATGCCTTAAGTCGATATACGGAACTACTATTCAAAGCAGAATACAAAGCAACAAGTCCAGTGAAATTGTTAAGTTCTTCGAAAACAGACATTACTTCCAGCACTCGTGAAAACATATATACTCGCTCATCCAGTGAAACAGTTTCCACAATGGAGCGAGCAACCCAGTAAGTTAACTGAAAAGATGATACGGTAGAAGTTTACTATATTTATCGAGGCAACATTCAATAAACTTCAGAAATAGAAAAAAGTGAACAAAAAAAAAAAATTTACTGACAAAAAACCACTTTTCTCTTAAATGAACCGCACCAAAGCAATAATGTGAATGTTTAACAAAATATTAACAAACCATAGTGCTATGATCGATGAGCTTGAGCAGCTGTGGACTTCTGAGATCCTTATCTCTTTTTGTCCATGCTGAACCAACCAATTCAATGGGTTTAATAGCTTTATACAGGTCAAATTGCAACAGAGTTATCTGTCGACCGATTTCAATTGGATGAAGTGATAAAAGATCATATGTTTCGATGGCTCCTTTCTCGGCAATATGCCACAAAATCTGGAAGAAAAAATCAATTAAAACTAAATGAAACTAAAGTAAGAAAACAAAGCTGAGTAATTCTTTTTTTAATGTCAAAGAATGAATCATGAGTTCAATTTCTTTAATTCGAATTCTTTTATTGATGCGACTGTGTTCATTTGCAAAACTCATATTTCTACCATTTAAATGCGATCAGAAAGGGGAATGATAACAAAATCAAGCTCAATCTTTCTGATGTTTAACAGAAAGAAATTATCTTTTTATATAAATTCAAAAATTCTGGAGAATTCAAGCCTCTAACAACTACTGTATATATTCTTGCCTTCGGTTTCTGTGGACCATACAAAGTGGTTGTTAATAAAGAAGGCTCGATTTCCAAACCATTATGCGTCATTGGTATTGCGTCAGCTCGCTTCTTCCTTTCGATACAAGTATGCAAAAAAAAAATTATGATTTATAATGATGGTTTAGAAAAAAGGACACAAAAAAAAGTCTCAAAGTTAAGAATTAACTCCGATAAAATAATGCAAATACAAAAAGTTGATAAAGTTGTTTGTTTATATTTTTGGTAATAAAACCAAAAAATGGAAGACCTTACGCAAAATAAAATTTACAGTGAAAAGTACTATGAATGATAAGTAAAAAATTCGTTACCTTAATACTTTTGCACCACTTCTTGTACTGATTGATAACTTTTCCATGAGAATCAGTTTCTTCCAAAAATGAACATAAGTCATGCAACAAAACTGGATTATGTTCGAAATCATACCAATGATTATTGACCCACTGTCGAATCACACTTAGTACTCTGAGTTAAAATTATTTTGAGAGAAACTTCAGCAAATGATAAAAAATACTCACGGTTTTGATTCACAAGTGTTCCAAGTCTTTACTACTAACTCTTCTGCTGATTCCATTGTTGTGATTATGAAAAAATTTTTCGATATCTTGAGAAATGAATCCCATCTCCTTTCTTTACTTTTTATTTTTTGATTCTTGGAATCATACTACAAATTTAGAGAAAATGTCTTTATTTCAGCCTCTACGGCATGCGAATTTGGATGAACTGAAGCACCTCAAATTAAAAATTCTTCATGTAATGATAAGAACCGAGAAAGAGACATGGTATAAAAAGAAACTTCAAGGTATATATGAAACTAGTTTAAAAATACCTGCACTGTATTGGCTGCTGGTATTCTTTGCGAAATCGCTGATAACTTCGTTCAATTCTATTTAGCAGTGTCGGAGAAACCTGATTCCTCAAACCCTGAGAATGTACTGTAGCATAAGGGCCATTTAAAAGTTCTCTAAAATAAGTGTCAATTTTTATCAAATAAAAATAAAAAATTACTATGCAACTAAGTCTATTTCCTGTATTCTTTATGATGGTTCTTAATTCTTGTAATCAAATCATATATTTTAAAGAAATCATCTTTATCTAAGTCTAAAAAGCATATGAATATAGCAGTAAAAATAATTATTTGCACATGTTGATTACATTATCATAGACTTCGAGGTGTTAATTAGTAAAGCTTTGTGTATTTTACCGTGATTCCAAGTCAGAAATGTTATTTGTTTCAGCTATTTGGAGCTGTGGCGGAGTAGGCACTTCAAAACGTTCGATAAGCAATTGCAACAATTCTGAAGAGGTGCAAAATGAGCGATAAGTGGTAAGGAAAGTGCGCACATAATTATAATCCGTGTATCTGAAAACATGAATGTTTGATATAGAAATAACTTCATTCTTAACTTTCAAATATTGTATTAAAAAAAAAAAAAAGAAAAAAAAGGGGGAAAAAAAAAACTAAAGTTATTGGAGGTAACCGTACAACCCACTAATGCATCAGCAATTGTCACTATCAAAATTCCGAGAATTCCAATAAAAAACAATAAAGAACTTGCAAGTGGTAAGTTAAGCGCTCAACAAGTTTTAGAACAGTCCCGTGTTTAACAACTGGTATACCACTACTCGATGTATAATCTTCAAATACAATATTTTCATCGCAGTCTTGATCAGCAAACCTGAAATTTCCATTTAACAAATCAATAAGTTTTAATCTATTATTACATATAGTTTATGATGCAGGTGACACAAGACATTTCTTAGCAACGAATATTAATGGAAATATAAAACTATACCTATACTGGTCAGATGTCGGCAAAATTAGTGGGACTCGTTTTTCTTCTTCTTTTAACGATGCATCCAACATTCGATCTAATGAACTGAAAAGAAGAATTGTAAGCATAAAAAATTTGAAGTTTCATCATGAACGAAAGAAATGAATAGAAGTTTCATCATGAACGAAATCAAAAAGCGAAAAGCTGCATACCTCTTGGCTTGAATTTTGACCAAATCGCACATCCAACTAGTCTTCTCTTCCGGCGTTCGACAAAACAATATCCAGGAAAAATTGTCTCCTCGATCATGAGTTATTGATCGCGATACAATTTTAAACGAATTTTGAAGTTCTATAATGACTCAATAAATACTCAATAAAAATAAAATCAATTACAAAGCCGAAAAATAAAATATAAAACATCAGACGGAAAATAAAATATAAATCATCTGAATATTAAGATAAATCCGTAAAATCATAGAACCTTCAGTGTCCTTTAGATCGAATATATCTGTTTTACGTATAAGCACTTTATCCTTGAATTTGTAAAGTGGCTTTTCGGGTTTTGAAGAACGTAATGTTTTACAAAATACTAAAAGATGATCGAAGAGAAATGTATGACGCATAGTTGTTCCTCTGTTCTTTTTCAGTGTGTCTGTAAGGGATTTTTGAAATTAGAAAAATAATAAAGCTCGCAAAACATATTATAAGATAGTCAGAATTCAGAGCAGAAGATTCATAATGACGGCGGCACTATTAGTTATTTCTTCTTGAAAATTTAAGCGATTAGTAAAGCAGCTGACGACATAATAAATTCAATTGAGCTATAAAAGACTTACCAGTAGAAGATAATGGTCCAGATCGCAACAATAACAAATCACCTTCTGCAAGATAAGTTAATGAATAATACTATAATCTGGAAATAACATTACAGATACATTGAAAATAAAAGATTAAACCATGGATTTTTTTTTCGAAAAAATATTCTTTTCCATCATTTTATTTAGATGAATTTTAATTTATAAACAGCCTTACTATGTGACTTTTTCAGAGTAGTAAATAATTCTATCGTTATCAAAATTTTGAAGAAATATAACCTTTAATAACTTCAGCGCATCTGTAACCAATTTCCTTGCCTTCCCATAATTCAATGCTTCGTTGAATCTCTTGAATCCTTCGTCTCTGACGTGAACAATTTGACTCCTGTAAAGCCCGAACGCTTTGTTCCCTAAAAAAATTTAAATAGTTAATGAATGAAACATATAAGTGAAGCAACAATCTTCCATTACATAACACAATTTTATGCCAACAAAAATAAAAACTGACGTTTTCAGATGATTAATCAGAAATGAAGGACAGAGTGACTCTATTTTCACGGCAAGACCGCCAAAATAACTTTTCGTGCTTCTTAAATCTTCGACTTCATCAGGCGGCCGTGCCAAATGACATAAAATCTGAAAAAGAATACCATAATGAAACCGAAAATTATTCTGTAAAAATGATGATTTGACACCAATTAATGATGAGTATGCAATAACTTTATTTTGTAGCAAATGCTTATTAAAGTTAGTTATTTAATGTATATGTAACGTAAACTGATTAAAAAAAATTGAAAAACTGAAATTAAATTGAAAAAAATTGCATTAAAATTGAGAAAAAAAATTAATTAAAATTGAAAAAAAATTGAAAAACTGAGGTCGAAATTTAGATAAATTACGGTCAAATCAAGAAATTTTGGAAAAAAGAGAAAACTAACATTTGTTAGTTCAACATAACGAAAGAAATGAACAACAGGAATTTCGAGAAGGGAAGGAAGAACATATTTAACAGCAAGTCGAAATGTTTTACCTCCAGGAGTTATACTATGTGCTCGATCTTCCAACTGAAAAAAAATGTCTCAAAAAAATTATATTCTGAAATATACTTATTTATTGATAGTTAAATCATAGAGGTTCTTCTTTGTGTTAAACAGTAATTTTGAGTAAATATAAGTTTTAACCATGACATAAAAATAATATTAAACAATAATAAAAAGGTAATAAAAAGGAAGAATATCATGTTTACCATGAAGAATTGCTCATATTTTGCATCGTTCAATACTTTTTCTATTACGGTTGTCAATGGCCTCTTGAATAAATCCTTAAAATAAATCATAAAGAAAAACAACACATCCTGCAATGTCAAGTCTTCAGTATTTAAAAAAAGGTGAACAAACCATTATATTTATCTTATAGAAAATAATACCATATAAGCAATATAAACATCAAATTCATGGGCCTCCGCTAGTTCCCATAAGCCTGCTCCCACACATGGCGTATCCGACATTTCAATTGCATCTTCCAACATTCGTTGGACTTTCACTGTTAATTCGTGCAATTCCAAGATGTTACCAAATATTTCATCAAGATAATGCTGAAAATATAGTTTATACTAACGACTAACATCACTAAAAAATCACAACCTGACATGGTTTTAAAACAAACGAACATATTAAGCTTATCGGAAATTACCTCATCAGAATCGTCAAAGACAGTCTCAAAGCGACGCCGGAAGACATGAATGATGAGATTAAGATCTCGAAGATATTGAGCTTCCTCACGATTGAAATCGCGTGATGCCTGAATTTATACATTTTTGACGAGTAAGTAATGCATAATAAATGCATGTACAGCAAATAAATGAACAAAAAACAATAGTAGAATAGTAATCTACTATAAGCAATGACATAAAACTATAATATAAATAAAAGATGCATTACAACTCCAAAATAACTGAAAAGTACCTCTTCATATGACATTTCTTGTACAATGTCTTCAACATTATCATTTAATATTCCGGTTGTGGATGTCTCTTCTTCATTATACAACATTTCTGTAAGCTCCATCAAGCTCTATAAATACACCAGAATTATGATCCCAAAAAAGACTACAAAGCATAATGGAAGAGTACAAACCAAAACATTATTCAAATAATAAAACACAATAGATAAGTTATGGAGAAAAGTTATCAAATGAGAAGCCCAGTATTTTTTAATATCCAACTTAAAACTCCAAATTTATCAGTGATAATGAGGACAGAAATAGATCATAATAAAATATTTTACTCACTGTATCAGCACTCAATGCAATTTTTAAATTCTGCAAACCAATACTCGGGTCACATTTCCTTATGTTTTTCACATAATTTCCAGTCCACTGAAACGAAAACGAATTACATCTAGGAAATAACATAACAGCTATTTTGAAAGGACAGAAATAAAGTTGCCTTTAAGATACCTTTAATATGTCTGCAGCAATGTATTCGATAACGGAAAGCAAATACAGCATCACTTCCTCATCTAATTTGTAACCTAGCAATTCCTGGAACGATTACTTTCATTAAAATCATAACTGCAAACGTTTCTCCGACGATAGCTTAATAGTTCTTTCTTTTGCTTTTATTCGTAGCAATAAAGCAATTCATGACTTTTTGGTAAAAAAAAAAAAAAAAAAAAAAACCTAAATACCTTTAATTTTGGTTGCAACGTATGCAAAAGTGACATTACGCTTTTCGAGTTTGCATTCCGTTTATCATGAAGTTTTTTTCGTGGGATTCTGTGTAATGCTTCGGGAGTATTTTGAAACTGCAACCAAAAGCTTCGTATAAAAAGCTTATATAATGGTAATATGAAAAGATGAAGATTTTAGAAAAAGGAATAACCTGAATAACCCAATGGAACATGCTTGCTGGTAAAGTGGTGCGCATACTTCGTTCCATATCTTCGACTGTTTGTGGATGACATTCTAACAATTCAAAAAATAAACATATCAGTATTTCTTGGATATGTTCAGCAGCTGCTTGGTCCAATCCGATGCCAGGATGACAATTGTTGGATATCTGCAAAAGTATGCAATAGTGATAGAGGTACAAATTTAAAAACCATTTGAAAATCTGAAAGTATTATAATCAATATTACAGTAATTAATCGGTATTTAACTGTGCAATCAATGATCAGAGATAATGCAAGGAGAACATCATCTTACCAACTCTTCGATTCCGTTTGGATGTAATAAAAGTTTCCAAAGACCTAATTCCTTGGAAAAAAGTCGTGTAGCAGACGTCATCTACAGTAACGGAATGATGCATGGAAGACACAGAGAGGATGAGATAGCGAGATATGAAATAAGTGACGATTAGTGATGCTTACTTGATATATCCGGTCGATGAAGACTTTCTGATTCTTCCATTGCGAATGACGATTAGCTATTAGTGAGCGATTGGAGCTATCATCACCCACGCTGATGCTCATGGAATGATGTGCGGCACTACCTAAAAGTACCAGAGAGTATTCTTCCCATAGTGCGCCTTATATTATTTATCCACATGATAATTAGCGATAAGAAAAATTGAAGGCAAATTTCAAGACTAATGAGAGAAAGAGGATGAATGAAGGACTTTCATTAAACCGAGCAAAATTTTTCATACTTCTTTAATTTATTCCTCATCATTACTCATCCATCCTTGTCTTAGAAATTAAAAAAAGAAAAAACTCTCTCTGTGCCTTGTGCAAAAATTCATTCAGATTCAAAACTCGAGCATGAACTCGAGTTTTGATTTATGTCCCATCACTTTATTTTGATTGTTTAAGAAAAATTTATTAAAACAAAGTTCAAACTACTTTGAAAATAGAGCCAATAATTCATTTCAACAAAAAAAAAGATTCGATAATTTAAAAAAGCAAGAAAATGAATAATAAATACGACTAAAATGAGTGCGATCAGTGCCACTAATATCTTTTCTCCTCTCTCCCTTTCCCTCTGCATGGAAGAATCGACAATCCATATCTGAATATGGATTATTGATGTTTAGTCAAACTATCTCAATTTATGATATAATACTAACTTTAGAACGGAACAATTCTTTTAATGGTGGCAGAAATAAAATAATCGAAAAATAATGGATGAATATTGCACCGAAAATGAGGCCCATGAGGACAGGAATCGAACTCATGAATCTGAATTTCGAAGGGATGTATTTAGAAAGTGTTAAAATGAGCAAGCTACGATTTAACTTCCTCTACTCGTTGAAAGCATTTAACGCAACAAATTTATCGGATGCTCGAATTCGGTGCAAAACTACCTCCTTCTTCTGCAGCTTTTATTACTTTCTATTGGTTTCATTTGAGAGATGCCAGTGAAAAAGTTTTGCGCGCCATATAAAACCTCATTAACTCAAAGATCAACCTGACCTTTCATTCATTATGCAATTACTGCAGGAAAGTACTTAGGCCCAAAATGATTTAACTCGAATCACGGACTTCTCCTCCAGAGAAGATTTCCAGAATTCTGTAGGACTTTCTGGAAACAACAGGACTCGGAAGAAAAGAATACATCCCAAACAACTTTTTCTTTTCTTTTAACTACGGACCGATGAATGCAATTGTACTACCTGTTCTATCCTATGTTTTCTAATAAATTCAAAATCAAAGTTGTTCAAAATCACAGACTGAAGTTCCAAATTTAAATCGTATTTAAAAATTTTCGTACTTGAACACTTTTAACCTGGCCACGTAATGTTCACAATATTGTAAAGAAATGAATCGCATTTATACCAAAACAACCACAAACGGATGAGTATATAGACTGATGAGTTCCAGTATGATTCATTCTAACTTAAAGTTTCGAATAAAATTTTAATTAAAAATAACCGATAATTTCATAGCCCTATTGCATTAGCATCATATTCAAGAAATGTATTTATCATTGCAATTCCCAAAAAAAGGCGCTAATTTCATTTTTATCCTCAGATCTATGACAGTCTTTTTTTGAAACAAGAGACCTATGACATCTATTCAAATGCTTAAATTAATCACCTGTCCGACATCCAGATAATTAATTCCCTTTACGTATATTTATTTATAACATTCTCGCATTGATGCAATAGATCTATATGTGAATTGCTTTAATTGGACAAATAACATCGAAAACAATCTATTCGACATGCATAAAACATTGCAAATCAGTGCTTAAAAAAGAACAAATATCAAATTTGTAGTATTAACCGAGTGCCTCTTGACAAATTAGGCATTTAGCCTTTTCCACTTTCTCAAAAAACTATCAGAAATACATGACACATACTGTGTCCACAATAAAATTGTATGAAAACGTATGTCAATGTGATTTATGCATCGCACTGATAGATACATCTAAAACCCACTGAGTGGAATTCAAGCAATTATACTGCAATTTTTCTGGCTTCTCCAGAATAATAAAAACTCGATAACAGACGGAAATTATCAGGCGAAGACTGAATTACAAAAATTTACTTTTCAAGGATAACATCGGATAAAACATACATTAAGTAATTTGTGGTTTGTGAGGATCTTGTCGAAAAAATCCAAAAAAACAATTATTGTAATCAAGGAGTGTTAAAGGTCAAGAAGAGTGAAGACAGTTTCAAATGGACCAACAAGTCGATATAAATGTTTATAGCCAAAACGCTCCAATTAACAGATAAACAAAGTGAGATTGACCAATCATAAGCAATGGGAGCCATTTAAGGTATTTTTTTCTTACTATTTTTGGTGTAGTTTTCTTCTGCTTTAGATTTAGCTCAAGGCCATTAGATTCTGTTTGATTTATTCCAATCAATCCTTTTGCTCTAACAAGAATTTGAATCCTAGTTACTTCTTCCCCTCTCTCCTCCTTCCTCCCCCCCCCCGCGAAAAGATTTTAAAATTTCGGATTTTGGCAAACAGTTCAATTCGGAGCTTTTGCACCGACACAGCGACATTTTTCTACAACGGTGCAACAGTTCGGGTTTTCTATGACAATTCAGTTCGGAGTTTCTATACCGACATAGCGAGAGTTTCTAGTACGATCCAGAAAGACACAGCACAGCAGTAAATCAATAAACAAGGAATGCTATTCTTCTCTACGAGCAACAAAGAGAATAATCCAATGATCAATTTAAATGGATATTGTACCGTACAGGAAGAATCACTCTTCCGTCTATCAATAAAACTTTTTAAAAAAGAATTCGTCTCTATCATACTTCAGTGATAAAATCAACTTATTCGAGAATTATTTTTGTGCCACAAGTTGGATTTTAACCGACGATCTTTAGTTTTGGTAAAGTTTGGTAAACTAAAAGAACTGCATGAAATATAACTGAAAATCGATGAACTGACAGTGAAAGATTCGGAATGAAGCGGTCAATTGTTGCAACTCACAGAAATGATGAAGAAAATACTAGGGAGATTTGGCATAATTTAACATTTTATCTAAAAACCTGAAAAAAGATGGGAGCAGAAGTGCGCTACGTGATAAAGAAAATATATCTCTTAACAAGAAATATGTATCAGAATATCCAACAGAAGGCAATGAAGGAGATCTTATAGTTCATGGAGAATTTTTTGCGGAGGCGACGAAAAAAAATTGGCTCATCTAAAAAAGATCTTAAATAGACAATAATGAAACGAAAATATGCAAAAAAACAAAGAATTTAAACGTCTGGTGGATGAAGACGAAAGTCTCGACTTTTTTGCCTCTGACCAAAACAAATGAGATATTGGCAGAGTTCGACAGCTACGGGAAAAAAGCCATCACTCTAACTCACTTGCAAATTCGGAGGATCACACGAGTGACGAAGCAGATGACCTCTGAATAAATTGAGCATTGGGAAATTCGCCTGCATTTTTTTTTTTAAATTTTTCTTTTTTAATATCATGTGATTCTAAGAAATCTGGCAAGATATGGCATCATTTTTACAATTATAAGAAAAATCTGACAAAAAATGGCATCATTCATGTATTTTATGACAAAGATGCCTTTCAAAGGTGACAGTGTTTGGATATATCTAGAAATCATATTTCCCACAGCAATTATCGAAAGAAAAGATATTATCATGAAGAGAAAATAACTACAAGCCGGAACAGTCTGCCAGCTTAATGATAAATGTTGAACCGGAAAGAGAAAAGTTAACAGATGACAACCCTAGCATCGAAACCACCATAGAAAGTAGACTGCTGAGTTGGATATTGGACAAAGTATATCAATAATTCCGACAATTCTTGGCAGAAATAGTCCAAAAAAAATGAAGAAATAACTAGGACTCAAATTCTTACTAGAGAAAAAGGATCAATGGAGACAAATCAAACAGAATCTAACAGCTTTGAGCTAAATCCAAAGCAAAGGAAAACTACCAAAAATAGTAAGAAAAAAGACCCTGCACAATTTCTAACAGAGACCATTGGGATAACGAATGCCAAACTTATCCCAGCTCTCAAACAACGAATGGAATGTTTGCAGTAAAATAACGCAAGCTTTTTTCAAACAGGACATGCATCCAATAATTGCAATAGAAAAAAAACGATTGTGTTTTCACCGCAAAAGGTTCACATAGTACTGCGTTCTGTTATTTCTAATATAAGGACAGTTCACAAACCGCTAGTCGTTCAAGCAAGGAAATCGACAACTATAACAGACTTGCTAATTGAAGAATGGAAATAGAGTAAGCAAATTTTATTTTTATGTAAAGAAATCAAAATAATCAACCCGAAAATACCTCTGTGAAGGATTCATCTCCGTCATATCATCAATAATAAAATCAAAATCTTTTCGATACTTGCTAATACCAAATAAAGTCTGGAATGTGGTTCTAGTAATGTGATTACTGAGATTCTTCGGAAATATAATTAAGGAAATTAAGATATAATATTCAGAAACAAATAGCAAAACATAAACGTCAACTGAAAGACAACCATTCTGGATGCTGGAACATGATTTACTTTAATTCTTAGAACTTAATTCATATAATCAACGAGACCCGATACTGCTGGTTGTTTTAGGAAGTATTCTACTTAATTAATGTTTCTTTTTATTAACTATTCTGCAAAATATTTTTCAAATCTTAAGTAAACCGAATTAATGCTCGCTGTAAGACATTGCGACTGCCTTATTAATCAGCAAATTTAGCATTTTCAGTTGTAGGTCTGAAGTGAGCATAAAAATTTCTCAGTTCACTGATATATGTAAAATCATCATTCAACTCCATGTGCAGCAAATTGAACATTTGATCGAAATCTTCTAGCTTCAAATCAGCAACTTTAGCATCTGATCCAACCACAGAGCTTAGATTTATGCTTGCTTTCGGAAACCATTCCCTGAAAAATCCCATGCACTACACTAATTAAACATTAAGCTATAAAAATCAAACTCAACCAACATCGCATAGTTTTGAACTATTGAGACCTAAATACCTTCGCTAAAAGCTGAATTGAGGTTAACAATCTAAAAATCCGACAAAGAAAATTTTTTCCATTTAATGAGAAAATCGAACTCATATTTCACGTAATATGAGAAGAAATTTATGATTAACTAAGCCCAATCGGCAGTAATTCTGATCCATACCTGAGTTTTTGAGCGACTTTTGTTTTAGCAGTCATTTTGCCTGTAAAAATAATCCAAAATGCGTACTTCATTAGAATTTCTTCATCCGAACTGATTAATGAATTTAGATTACAAATTTCAATTTCGTTTCTCGGCTCTACTATTACACCGTACAGATTTTCGTTGCTAATACCAGTCTGGAATTTGGTAAATTATACTACACAGATAACGGCAATTTATTTTGAAACAAATGAAAACTAAAAATTTTTGATGGAACTTATAAAAATATAAAAAATTTCACAAATAATTCATAAATCTTGAAAAACCAAAATAAAAGTATTGCTTACAATAGACCCAAATGAATATTAAATAAATAAATAAAATTCAATATCAGTAATACTTTCACTATCCTAAACACTATTGTGAATATCCAAAACATAATAAAAAGTTAAAAAAAAAATTACCAAATTAAATTTCTTCTCATAGGGAAGAGATTTAGGCAGCGGAAATGAGGGGCTGAAAGTATCGCGTGGAAATCCTGAATACCCGGATATTGGTCTAATAGTAAACAATTTATTGAGTAGCCAGGATCTGTGCTTGCTTCCGTTCGATACAAATTGCATATTGGGATCTATGGCACAGGTTGTCAGCACAAAATTGCTTAAAACAAAAAGTTCTAATTCACCAGCAAAATAAAAACAAAAGCATAAATTGTGAAACTATTCAGTTCGAGATACAATATTCCTATCCTTTCAACTACGGAAAGTCAATCTGAGAAAAACAATTATGGATTTCTCGAAAAGAAACATCAACTCACAAAAGTTCAAAAAAGTTTGTGGATCGATTGTTAAAAATTTCTGTAATACATAATGCTATTTCAAGCAAGCTAACCATAAAAATAGTAATCAACGATTAATATGCTCAGAATTATGATGACATCTCTAATTAATTACAAACTATAGAAGAAATCCTGAGAATAATTACAATAAATATTATGTCGAGGAAAAATGATACACTGGAATCAAGAAAAACATTGTGTGTAAAATAAAAGCTACAACAATCTCATACGAGAAATCAATACAGTATTTCAACAATAAATCCTAATAATTTCAGTAATATTTGTTAAGCAGTATATTTACATGTTTTTCAAAATGTTTTTTATTTTATCGAAAATAACTGTTCCAATTTAATAACTTACCCAGCTGAAAGAAATGTGATAAGTTGTACGGCACCATACTGAAACATTGTATCTTTTTTCACCGCACATAAATGCATGATTAAATTAAAGATCAGTGAGGTAAGCATATTAGATTGTTGACTGGCTGTGGGTAAACAACCAATTATTATCGGCGCAAATCTTTGTTTGCTACCAGATTCGTCATCTGAAATGATAATAGAAATAGTAAAGCAATACATTTTTGCTGCGTATCAATCAGAATCAAAATAATGAGTGTTAATAAAAAGGAATTTTTGAATTCCTTCGCAACTGAAAAATAAATTTTCAGATTCTCTATATCGCTTTCTAATCAATAAATTTGGAATAATGAAAAAATTCAAATTTAAAACTATCTTAAATATATCAATGAATATGGTATTCATATATGGATGAATCCTAACACACAATTCAATCAAATTTTTTTGACTAATTTTTTTTAATGCTTTAGAATACGATACTATAAGAAAAAGCTTTTTGTCGAAATGCAGTTCTTTTCTGATAACGCGTTTTAAAATAGCTGAATAAAAAATTGGTTAAGATAATGTGAAATTCAAAAGGATGAACAAAAAAATTCAGCAACTCCAAATTGAAAGTGAAGTTTTCCTACGACTAATAAAGAACCATTTAATAAGTTGCAAGCCCAATCTCTTGAAAGGAATTAAAAATCTGATGCATGAAAGAATGGCAAGAGGATAGGAAGAGGAAGTGCATAGAATGTTACAAAACTTTATTTTAAATTCTACAAAATGGCTGATGGTAATATCACGTATCCTTTAAAATTCATTTAGTAGCAAATAAAGAGTTCTTCCAGCTATTTATCCTGCCACTTTAATTGCAGATGTAAAGAGTGAAAGTTACAATTTTTTCAGGTGCAGTGTCGAAATTTTATCACATTTGATAAATTCAAATTTCGGAAATAACTAAAATGTGTGAGCATGCTATCTGCAAGCTGGCGGATCTTCTCGCAAGTTTTAATTCAGAAACTTGACAAGATATTGACATTGCGCCTAAAAAAGTTTTATAAACAAAGCACATTATTATCATTGATTTTGATATATAAGCTTTTCGCTGTCGCCTGGACAAAGGGCAAAAAGTTCACACAACTGACAATTTGATCAAGGTGATTTTGGAGTTGATAAATAATTTCGTCCCATGGTATCACCATCAAAAAATGGCCTATAACGAGTAAATTGTTACCAGTTTATTCGAACAAATTTAAAGAATCCCATCTTTTCACTACTGTGCTCCCTACTTACTATAAAACTGAATGACAAAACCGTGTACAAAATTCTATTATTATATGCAAGAATTTTTGGAAGATGAAGTACATACGTTCCACTAAATCTACCAATACATGCACTTTCTCTTTTTTCAGTTGATTATTATCAGCTTGTCTCGGCTTAATTTACTATTAATCTTTATAATATATCACTAACAAACTAATTAATAAATTAGTATCAACGATTCACTGGAATTTTACGGTGTCTTAATTTGTCATTTTTATCAGTTTTCATGGAAATTCGAAAAAAAGAGTTGTTAATAACTTGAACACATCCTGTTCCTTCATTATGGAAGACTTTTAAACTAAAACTTAAGTGATTTCCATAAAAAATTCAAGAAACAAAGCATACTGATTTGTGCAGTATTTCCTCTTCGTAATGCAAATGGATTAACAGCATTCCTCATGATCTGCTGATTGGCAAAGAGTAGTTTAGCTGGGAATTGAGCCTGTTTCTTCCGTGTGCAAAGTGGAAATAATGATTCCATGTTGGCTCGATATGCTCCCACTATTAATCCCCGCTTTTTTCGCATCTTCCCTGCATATTCCTGAAAAAGTTCTTCGTCTATTTGAAATGAAAAATTTGCCCTTCTCTTAATACATTAATTCAGCAATACTAGCAATGCTGAAATAGACTATATGGTTTTAAAAAAAAAAGAAAAAAGTTGATTAATTGCAAGAATTCTTCATTTCAGAAACTGATATTCAAATTTATGCAAGTTATTAAAAATTAGAAAACTTTTAATCATAACTATAATTTTAACCACAAGTTTAATCATAACTATACTATAATTTTTGTCCAATTTCTTTTTTTTTTTCAGCGATTAATTTTTACAATTTAAAAAAGACATTATTGAAAAATAGGTAGGTCACTGCATTTAACCAGCGTTCAATCTTTAGATTAATCAGGATACTAAACTGGGTAAAGAACTAATTTATCTGTAAATTTTTCTTAATTATATCGAAATAAAAAATGTCGAATTAATAAAAAAGGAATATTTTCAGCATAAGAGATACAGGATTTAAAAGAAAATAGGAATGGTATAAAAAATTTTACAGCAAACTGTTCTGGTGCTAGAGATATTTAATTGATCAATTATGAAAATTAGGATTATGAGCTGATGTTTTTGATGATGACGATACTTAACAATACAAGTCTTAAACGCTAAGAAAATTCGGAGCTGTCAACGATGCTCGCAAACAGAACTTTAAACATTGTTTCAAAATTCTGTGTGTGATCATAAAAAAAAAAAAAAAAAAAAAAATGTTTTTAGTATGATTTGTTCTGAATTTTTTATTTTGATGGTTTAACTTGCAAAATAATATAATTTTAAGAATTTACTCTGATCAAAATCTTAATTTCTCCAGAATTCCATTGTAGACTTAATAAAAAAAAAGGAAAGGAACATGATCTTAAAAATCTCAATGAAAACTGTGAAGATATTTAATTTTATTTTTTAAATTTAGGCTATTAGAAGAAATATATTCTATTATAAGAGTTCCAGCATAATGAAAGTTGATTCGAATCGATTTAAATCTATTTCAATTTTATGAAGGATTGAAATGTTACCTAACATATTTTAAAAAACAAAGGATCTCTACACCAACACTATTTTCGACAATAATTTTGGTACAAGAAAACTTAATTCATTTAAACTTCCCATATGTTCAACAGGTCTCATTTAGAACAGACAGATTTGGAAAACTTGAATTTTGACACAAAGTATAAATATTTACATATTTGCTTGGCGCAAATATATTCTAATATTTTTTTACTAAAAAGTAATTAGGTACTATTTTCGAGAGAATCAAATCTATCCAGGTATTTGTCTTATCTTTATATACTTCATATTATAAATCAAATTACTTTACACTATTGTCATTAACAATCACTTTAAAAACAAATTGGATTATAGATTAATTTCTTTCATTTGATGCAAAAATTCAAGTTATCCGATGCAGAAATGAAATTTTCTTTATTTCACTGAGACTGAAAAACGGTGAAAGATTACTAATTTGCAGATTTCGGCATTTCATCATTTTCTGCCAGAAAAATATTTGCAGAAAATCAATTATGCATCGCAATCAAAGAAAAATTTGCATTCATTCTATTTCATTTCAATTCAATCCAATGATTTTATGCTGTTACAGAATAATAATCAAAAAATAATGTGTGGTAAATTTATATAAAGAAAAACATTGGTCATTTCGAGTTAATCACTTTCCAGAGCAATGGAAAATTATCTAGAATATATTGGGAAATTAAATGAAGTCTCCCGAAATTTATTCAGATTATTTATCAATATGCCTCCAACAAAACCATAAATTTCTCACCTACAGAACACATAACTTAAGATTCCTAACAAAAAAAAACTTTTTTTAGGCCTTTAATACAATCTGAAGTGGAAACAGAAAATCCTCATTATAGAAATGTCTTGGATTCATTGCCGATATAATTCGATGTACATTAATTCGAAACTATACTGAAATAGTCGGAAGTCTAAAATTTTTTCAGAAATGAAAAATACAAATTTTTTATGATGAAATGAAGAAAGATTTTTCCATATCTCACTGAAAAACTATGCCGGAAATTCAGGTTTTTGTCAAGCTAATGTTCAAAAGGAAAACGATAATATGTCATAATTGCTCCGATATCACTGACAAAAACCTTCTGCTTTCTATAAGAAATTTCCTTTTCTTACATTTTTGGTAAGCATAAAAATTCACAAAAAATGTTAGCAGTTTTCTTAATTCATAAGATGCTGATGGTATAAAAAGTTTGGGTGAATTATTCAAAACTGATCATTAGAAACTAGCTGGACAGGCAACGCGAAGTATGGCCGGTCCAGCTAATCTATATAAATAAAAATGTCCGCATATGCTCATAAGTTAAAAAAAAAAAGTCTTCTGGGACAAAGAAGACGCCTCTTACTAAGGTTTTCGAATCACAATATTAAATTTAATTATTTTTGGCCCAAAAATGAAGCCATTCTAAAGTTTATCTTAAAACGAAAAAAAAATAAGTCCGCACCACGAGATACTGACTCATAAAAACAGATAAAGAGGCATAAAAACTGAAAATAAATAAAATATAAGTGCTGATTCATCACAGAGAACTTATTGGATGAAAAGTATCCCACAGAACACAGTATAGATGAGATTTAGAAATAGCAACAGATTCTACTGGAAATATCATCTTATTATTAAATGTTTCACACTTATTGTCAATATTTTATTTCTTTGGATTTTACGAATTTTATACTTAACTTCATCTTGAAACTACATTTCACTTATATAGCGCCAATCACTATCTGCTAAGGACAAGTAATAAACTCACTCAAAATTTTAAATACATTATAACGTACAATTTAGACAATGGGGAATTATCTTTTCCGTAACAGTGAACAAAACGCTAGACTATGGGCTATCCTTGAAGTTACATAAATTAATATAAAATATATGGAATCCTTATAAGCCAAGTAAGCGAATGATTTTTGAATTTCAAGAATCGAATATCAAATAAAATTTCCCTTGCTTTCAATTTTATCTGAAAAAGAATCGAAAAATATAAAGAAAAAGAAATATCATCTACTTATTAAGTTCATCATCTGATCATAAGCCGGTATAACATAAAACAACAATTCATACAGACCTATAGAGAATAATAAATCAGCAACCGTAAAATTAACTCTCAAAAACAAGCTGAAAAAGCATTTTGTTTGAAGTATGCAAAATTTTTAATATTTTTCTCTATTTTTCAAAAAGACCTTAATGTCCAATGAGAAACAGTTCAAATGTGTAGTGCTCTATACACTTGAAATTCTCCTTAATAATCATCTAAATGTAAATTGCTGTTCGGTGTGCTAATTTTGTTCTTCATGCATATATATTCTAAAATGTTACTTTTTTTCTATAGAAATACAATTCTTTCTAATGAACCCAAAACACTCAACAGATCCTCCTGATGAATAAGTCATGTAGAAATCACTTTAACAGATTAAATAATCAAAACAAATCTCTCTTAATAGCTTTATTTTGATGGAAATAAAATATAGAATATCAACTTGAAAAGAAAACACCCGTAAAAATATTTCAGCCTTAATAAAAATTAAAAGCTTTCAAGATCTATGTAAGTAAACGAACCTTTGCTTTTTGAGCTTCATACTGTGATGTTTCAACGATGGAAAGATTAGAAACACCAGCATTCAGTAACCGTTCAGCAAAACGTCTTGAATGTAAATCAAACACGGCGATGTTCATACCATTAAGCGTACTTTTATCCGGAGATTTCGAAAGTAACGCATTCATCAGATATGCTAACAAAATAAGCTTTATCTCTGATGGAAATAGATTATAAAGTTAAGCTTAAAACGGCTTTTTTTTGGAATTTTTAGAATAGCAAACAAAAACAAGTTTATCTTTGTTTAGAAAATTTGGCTGATCAACTATTCATTACTCTTGCTCAATAGAAAAAGACTCTCTATTTATTTGACATTTGCTATTTGTTCGATTTTTGAGAAACTGGATTTCTTTCGGTTTTTGACACAATAAAATAGCACTGAAAATGGCACCAAAACCATAGGCCCAGCAGCGACAAAATTTTAATCAACAAATATTTCTGCTTATTTGCACTTGCCTATCTCTTTTATAAAAGTCTATAAACTTACTCTCCAGTTTTTCATCACCAATGCCAATGCCTGTATTTCTTGCTATTTTGACTTCATTTTCCCGTAGATAAAACTCTTTCCGTGAACCGGATTGTGTCAAATTTTGTTTTACAGGATGTCCCGAATTTTCTTTCAAAATCAGTGACTTCTCATTTTTAAGATATTCTGGAGAATCTTTCGTAGGTGGTAACTTTAATCTTTCATTCTGCAGACCATCAGAACTTCTTTTAAAAGAAGGCTAAAAATATAAGAAACTATAATTTTGCACTAATCATAATCATTAAGAGTCGTCAAAGAAGTGAATTAAAAGTGAATTTCATAAACTATGGGTTCAAAATGGATCTTGACTCTAAGAATTGCGCAGCGTTACGAAATGAAACTGAAATTATAGCACATTTTATAGTAAACAAAGGAGATTAGAAAAATTGGACGAATCCATCATAGTTGTATTATCTCATCGGTGCCAAATGGAAAATCCGAACAATTATATTATAATATAATGATTAAAGAGGGACCCGAATATTAGTGCTATCGTATTAGCAACATCAGAAGTGATATATCTCAATTTTCGCAGTTCTCAAATATATTTGCGAAATGAAATACATCAAACCTTTGTTTTCTGACAAGCATCAATCGAATGGCACTGATCAAATGCTACTGAATTCGACTGCGAGTGCAAGCTTGGATATGATGTAGTACCAGCAGCAACTGCAGAAGTGCACGCGAATGTATTGCAACACTTCTTAACTGCACTTAAAAACATCTTCACACTATCTTTCCAGATTATTTCTCTTATTCGTTATAACTCTGAGAATTATGCGGAACAAACCCTGAAAATCCTATAAATTCCACGCATCAAACATACCAACCACGTAAATAAGTAGCTTTAAACGTTTAAAAGACTCATCGCATTTCAAAAAATAGCAATACTTTCCTCACGCTAAATAAGATACCGTAATCCAACCGTAGTTTCAGGACGCAATTAGTTGCAGTATTGTCAATTTTCTGTAAAACTTTTTGGATGAATATTGTTTTGGGCAATATTATACGGTATGCTTCTCTGAAACTCATTTCAGTTCTCAATATTGGGAATATTTTATCAATCTGTCGCATGAAATACACTTTAAATATTTGAAATTCTTCGAAAACCTAGTTCTTTTATCAGTAAGCATTGATAATCATATATTTTGATCAGTACATTTATTAATACATAAAGATGAATTCAGTTTCAGAATTTAAAACACGAAATGAATAATTTTGAATTTGTATCATTGGTAAGCTATTGCTATTGTCAATAAAATTGGCATATTGCTTTAATAGTCGAAATTATCATGTAAAACATCGATGAAATTGAAAAACTCGTTGATGATGTAAACTGTTAACGTATTATTTAGGAACTTTGCAGTCGTCTCCAAGTGCCTTTCAAATAGTATTCAATGAGGGAATGCTATTTACTGCTCTTTGTCAATACACAAAAAAGAATAGTTCCAGATTTCGGAGTGATTATGTTAAATTGCCTCCGGGTTGATGTTTTAAAAATAACATTAAAAATGGCATTTAAGAAATTCTAGAAAAATGCTGATTATTCTTCCATTTGTCTAATATTCACTTTTACTTGATTTTTGGTTCCATTTCCTTCGCTGCTTATCATGCATGACTTGTTTTCCAAGTGATATGTAAAGAAAAATTGCAAGATTGTTGTTATTTATAGTTCACTTCAATTTGCTTTCGACTTTTTTTCTTTTTTTAAATTAAAGTGAAAAGGGAAGTCCGGTTTTATTCCAAATATGAGGTAATCAGACGACAACGGAGATGATATGAGCACAAAAAACTGACTTATTCATTGAATATTTTTCTGATTTGTCATTACCATCCAGTCCTCTCAGTACTGTCATCATAACAAGTTATTTTCATTGACGTCATCAACAAAATTACTGATCATGCTAGTAGTATGGAGTAATTCTTGAATCTAGGATTGCCATCGGGCATACTTCACCGCTAATTCATTAGTTGAAGCAAAAAAGAGAAAGTAGGAAGTTGTAAAACAATCTATAATCACCCCTTAAAAGCCTTCTTCACCATTCAGGTACATACTCATAACTTCTAAACCAACTTCAATCAGTTCCATAATTAAGCGCTCAGAAATGGCTCCAGCGGCATAATTGCTCGCTGTTGTGATGATCGTTGCAATTCTTTTTTTCTGATTGCATCAATATAACATTTCAATAGCTACACGTTTATTTAATAGCGAAATACAATTATTTGACATTCGTTTGTATATTATACTACTACTACTACTATTACCACCACTATTGCTACTATCACCAAGGAACAATGATCACGGTATGATAATTTCAATTCATATGTTCACTCTAGGTTTTCGTTTTACGATTGTGGAAGAAAACTCTGTGTTTGGTACCACAGGCTTGATTTCCAAACGGATCAAGATTCCAAGGATATTATGTGTTTGATTTATACAATTTTTTACACATCCTGTTTTTCAAGTTAGGAAAGCATTAATCTTGTTTATTTTGCGATGACTTGCAAAATTCAGATGACGATTCAAAATGGAATTCCTTCAGAAACTTAATCCACAATACTTTAGATTGTTTTTGAAATTTCAAAATCACTGAACTTACTTGATGCTGCATTAGATGAAATCATTTGTTACCAATACCTACGTTGATCCAAGAAGTTTGATCATATATTTTTTGCGATAAATTGAAACATTCGCTATCGATCTATTTATCGATCAAAAAAGAACCATCAGTTTGTAGGCTTGAGGTCAAAAATCCTACAAAATATTAAAATAAACACTGTACCTTAAACTTCATCATTACATTCTAATTCCAGCTTCATTTCGGTTTAGATCGTGGAAGGATTGATGCTCACAATCGTATTTATGCAAATGGGAGATGTTTGTGATGCATTCGGCTGCTGTCCCATAGTGGCACCTTGCATAGTACAAAAATGTGTGCCATGCATACCGCCTCCATGTCCACAACCTCAACCTCAACCTCAACCTCAACCTCTGCAAATCTGTCCACCTCCACCTGTTTGTCCTCCACCACCAGTATGTCCTCCACCTCCTCCTCCAGTAATCTGTCCACCTATGCCCCCTCCATGTCCTCCACCACGAATATGTCCACCACCTCCTCCTCCAGTAATCTGTCCACCTATGCCCCCTCCATGTCCTCCACCACCAATCTGTCCACCACCTATTATATGTCCACCACCAGTAATTTGTCCACCACCACCACCGCCACCTCCACCACCTCCACCACCTCCACCACCTCAACCATGTCCACCTCCACCTGTTTGTCCTACTCCGGTAAGTTTATCTAATCAAACTCTGCATGAGCTAATTAGGAAAAATATGCTGAATTTCGAATTTATATTTTAAAACTTTGTCAAAATCAAGCGAATTGTTTTGATCTCCTTGTTAAAGGTCGCGCCGGTGACACAGACATATGTGGCACCAGTAATTAACGATTGCTGTTGCACGTGCTTCACAACTTGCGTTTATTCTCAAACGATGTATTCTCAACCAAGAATATATGGTGCCAAAATATTTTTACCTTCACTTAATTATAAGAGAGAATACGACTCCAGATGCAATAATCCTGTTTTGAAATCAATTATGGTAGAGGTACGAAAACATTCGCGCTTTAAATTTAAAAAAATTCTTAAAATACTATCATAAAATTAATTAAAATGATCTATAAACAACAGCTCGAAGAAACCGGATTATTATATCAAACGTGGTAAAATTGATTGAAATAATTTACAAACATTGTGTTCGAAGAAAGTGAATGTTTTACTCACTAAGTATACACATCACACAATAATTTATGGTTCCATTTTCTTTCTTTCATTTTTCAGGTTTTCATTCTACGGAATTCTAGTTAGAAATTTAAAATTGGAAAAAGAAAAAGAAAACTCAAGTTTTTAAAATTTGGCATATATTGGGATTTAATTTTATTCTGACAGATGTTTTAGCACTTTGCAAAAAATTAGCTTGAATATTTGGATTGAATTAAGATAACGAGAGTATGATTTCTGTCGCTCAGGCTGTTTAGTAAAATGTTCTGGATCCAGTTTAACAGAATCTACCATTTTTCTTACTACAGGATATGTCTTTTCTTGCATTATTTACCGATCTCTTCCGAACTACTTTACATTTGTTATGCTATGAATTAGTTCATGTCTATCCGTTTGTAGTATCATTTTCAAAAAAAAACTTTGCTCATATAGTTTATTGAAAAAGAAAGTTTGAAATCAGGTTTCTCTCGCTCTTTTTAAACTTTATGTTATATTATATCAAACATACATACTTCGTATTTCACTTGATTAGCCGGAAATCTGGAGCCCTCTCAGATTTAAAAATCAAAAAAAATAGCTTCTCCCCCTTATTCTTCTTAATAATGTTTAATTAGTATAAATTTTTGAAAAATTTAGAATATGTCCGATGATCCAACAGATGCTAAACGTGCTATTCAACGGGCAGCTGAGCGGAAACTAGCCAAGAAATTCAATGTAATCTGTTCGGAAAGTGATTTCTCATATATTGCATATACTGATACTTTCTGCCAACACTCGAACAATTACATAACCTGTTATGCTTTTAACCCACTTCCCAAAATTTAATTGTCATGGCTATATTCCTTATAAGCGAAATGGTTTTTCATTCCTTTTCTTTTAATTTGAATCCTGACAGGATTGCAAATCTTGTTTTATACATAATACATGGAACAATTACTAATTGAGGATAAGTCTAATTGAGCAATGGAATAAGCGATAGTATAAACGAAAGAAATAAATATAACCAAATAAGATTACTTTAATATTTTAAGTTCAACCATTTATATTGAATTTTCCAGCTATCACTTTTAAGATATTTCGAAAAACTCAGACTGTTAATACTGAGTTATTGCTGTTGTAATCTATAATTCTGCATATTAAAAGTCGACTTGATTTAAAATATATTAATTTCATTTGTAAAAAATTGGCTTGTAAAGTTATGTGTGTTTATTCAAATAAAATCGTTTCATGTTTTTTCTCGAATTTAACTGCCATAAACGAGAAGATCGTTGACAATACAGTTGAGTTCTGTAGTCTTTCACTTTTCAATCATTAGCCTTTGTTAAATGAAATTTTATTTATTGTATTTTAATAAGTATGTTGATGCATCTTCAAATTCATTTATGCTTCATACCTGCCAGATTTATTCTTTGCCTTGAATGCGATTCTTAGTTTTCCACTTTTATGTCAAGTGTGCAGATTTGAAGATAATGGTGCAGATTAAGTTGGAGCAAATAATGGCATCATATATTAGTGTGTCTTGTTGAAGAACTTGTGATAATGAAATATTATATCAAAAATAGTAAATAAGACAAGTTTTCTTATCTAGCCTGCCCGGATAACTCTCGAAACTAACTTTATGACTAAACTTATTCTGGCAATAACTGACAATTGTTTAATTATGAAAAATTTTCCTTCACATCGAAACATTTAAAACAAATCTGTAAACAGTGAAAAATATATCTGTCCAAACTATTCTAAGCTGAAATTGAAGTAAAAAATTAAAATTAATGTAAAAATATTTGAAATTTCAACTCAATTAACTTCATACTGTAATAAATTCTTCAACGATATCAAACCGAATAATTTAGGAAATTAGTTTGAAATACTTGAAGCCTCAATTGGATATCCAATTGATTGGTGGAACTTCGGAACAAACTTTTTTATTTTTCTTAAAAAGACAAAAATAAAAAATTGTGCGGAAAACAATCTGAACCAGTGAAACTCACATAAGATGTCTGCGAAATGAGGCGTCTGTCTGGCATCATCTAGTAGATGCTTTATCTTAGATTATCCAAATTCGTCAAATTATTGCAGTTTAATAATCCCAATTAAATCAGATTAGTTTAATTTTTATGCCAAACACAAAAGAAGTGACTTTTTGCTAGAATTCATAGTCCAAACAATTAAACAGAATTGAAAAGAATTTAAAACATCTGTGAATGCCCCAACTCTAACGATGAAACACAACCGAACGATCATTGCTTGCAAAAAGCAGTAACAATAATTGCGATGAGGGTTTAGTTAAAACTAACATCTCAATGAAATTGGAAAACTTCAAGGAAGCACTCAAATGCATAGCGCAATCAGAGCATATATTTTTTTTGATTTTCATTTCAAAAAATGCGATGTAAAAAAAGACATAAATAAATTAGAAACTACACTTTAAATGCAAAAACCAGTAAATGGCACTTGCTTCTTCCTTCTGTGACTCTTGACGAAATTTTCAGAATCGACTTCTTTGTTTGTACTGAAATGTTTTTACGTAGATAAGAGAGCACAACCGGATTAATTGGCATTGACGAATGTCGCGACTTGGTGCCTTGCCAAAAGCCACACATGCGTTCCGTAGTACAGCTGCGATGATGTCATCGCTATCATGCCATGCCGGTCCGGTACATCGAGCATTTTCCATGCTGGGCAGTGTAGCTTCAGTTGACAAGCCTACTTTTGAACCTCTCATCACCATGAAATCAAGTCGAGAGTCGAGGGTGGCGCCATCCTAGACACTGATATGTGTCTTCTATCACTCTATCGATACATATGCACATATATAGATATGTGCATGTACACAAACATACATACATACGTGAATAGAAATTACCATTCGGGCAGTGATTATTACTATCATCATCATCATCAAATTATCATTATCACTCAATTATTAGGGACAGAGACGTCCATCTTTCTGCTTTATCAAATCATTCTAAAATGGTAACATTTGTCTGATGATCGGCTAGCGGTCCATCGGTTTCCAAACCTGTAGCTTCACCATATGCTCATCCTCCTCCTCACCTCGTTATTGACGGGTCTAAATTTGATTATCTCCTCCTCTTTATCATTTTTATATTATTTATGTGACTCTTTATCCCCTCCCATATTCTTCTGTTGACCGTATTTCTAAGTTCTGCATTTACTACAGTTTCTATTAACTGCAACTGTTCATTTATCTTGTTCGCATCTCTTTTACTTCTCTTCTTTACAGACACCCCTCATGTTTATCATAACAAAAATCAACATTACATATTACTAAATCTCTGTATGTACGTGTATCGTTATAAGAATGAGTTAACATATTGTGATTAACTTAATTCAACTTTTATTTAAAGAAGAATTAAAAACACACTGCAATATCGACAGGTGAAAATTGAATTATCTCAGCTCGAGGATCAATATTTTAAATTCTCAACCATATAGTATGATCATTCGACAGCTTTTGGAATAAGTATTGAATAAGTAAGTACACGTTGAGCTTCATCAATGTAGAAATCCGAAAAAATCCCATAACAAGGAATATAAATATATCCAGAACAAAATTTGTTATTAACTAACTGGACCGGCCACGCGGATTTATCTGTTACGAATAATCACTCTTTCATCAATCAATAACACTTTTCTTAACAGGATTTGTTCCCGTCATAGAAGACACAAAAAACCTCCTCATACTCATGCTGACCTAGCCAAATCACAATAGCAAGAATCAATCTCCAATGCAACCAAACTACAAATCAAATCACAAACTACCAAATTTTTTCCCTAACACTAGAAACGTGCGCTTCCTTTTCTTTTTTTCCACCAGACTGAGCTACAGCGCGTATTCGAATGCAATGATGTGTCGAAATTTTTTTTTTTTTTCAAAGCAATAGGTGAAAATTTTCGGAGATCGAAGATTTTGAACTAAAGAGAAGGTGCACGTTTAAGAAATTTTGGATAATCAAGATTTCGAACTAATGAACTTTTTATTCAAATAGATTTATCTTAAAAATGAAATTTAGAGAAAGACATTTCAACGACTTCAAAATTCTATATTATTTTTGCCAAACAACAGGCGATCAGTGCATTGGGATGAATAAGAAGATGACGGAGGAGTGATTAGTGTTATAACCACGCCCGATCCTCATCATCGGCTAGTTTCTTACCCTCAGTGAAATGTCAGTACTGAATCATTCTAAATCTCTGAACTGATAATGAGTGGATCAGTGTAATCGAAATATTTAAATGTCTTTTGAGTTTTTCAAATCTACTGAAGTGTTTTTCTCAATGGTTTGTTTCATTACAAGTAAGAAATGCATAGAAAAATAGTGTTACTATCGACATTAACTATTCCTTTTCTATTGGTTGAATCAATTTTGCTTCTTATAAATTCTCGAAATTTTTCGGCTTTTTGTGATTCCGAAATTTCAGAAAGTCTTGAAGTATGAGGAATGTTAGAAAACGAAATATATAGGAGAAAGTCACGTTGCCTCCCTTCAATTAATGTTTGCCTGCAATTTTGGTATCATTTTTGATCTAATAATAGTTTGTATCATTTTCACTTTTTAAAAGAAATTGCAAATATCGAATTATTAAATTTGAAATAAATTTTTTCAGTCCTTCAATCTGACATCCTACACAGAAAGAAGCAGCAACTTTGTTGCTCAAACATTTTTCATTTCATCCGTTTTTACCCACTCCAATTTGTCGCTACTGAAAATCAGTTCCGGACTGTCAACAACAGACGAAAGAAGTTTGAGCTGCTGAATTGATATGCGAATTGGTATTATTGGTAGGGCCTTTATAGACAGGCCCAGCCGCTCTGCTATTTCACTTTTATTGAAATCTATGGTGATGCTGATATCCTCTAATTATTTACTGCTACCTGCTGACGGTACGCCGATTGTTAACATTGGTGTCGTTGAACAGTCACCGACCACCTCTTCTGCAGGGTTAGTAGTATTCTCTACTGGAAAAATCTGTTAATTTGTTGCTTTTAAAAATTTATATATAAATTGTATAAATCTTAAATCTCATATGCATAAATTCTCATTAATGCATAAATTGATTTCTCTCTTAATTAATAATAATAATCTTAAGACTGAGATTTCCTTCTACATGGAAAAAGTAGAACTATTTAACATGCAAATTAATTAAAATAAGATGAGAAAAATTCACAAAATGGAATAATTTTACGCCATTGCATTATCGTACTCCAATTTATATGAAGATCAGAAAAAATTGACTGAAGAGGTTAAATGAAGGTAAATCAAAAGGAGAAAGAGAATGAGAAAGAAAGGGAGAGTCGGAGCAGTTCCTTTTCTCTTTTTTTACATACAGTTTGATAACTACTTCAGAAACTTTTCAAATTAAAATAGTTTGATAATTTTATGTTGATTTCTTTCGTATCGAATTGCATCTTTCCATTTTCACATGCATAGAATTTGCATGCCTTTTTATCCTTACATTTGAAATTTAGCGTATGGCATCTGCATACATTCACCATTGAAGTATTTAAATTGTGATGGACCTATCAAGTTATCAGTTTTTTGGCATGTAAATAATAGTTCTCTTTCGACACAATTGATAAGAAGCGAACTCTAAAAAAATTTTAAAGTTTGGACTTTGCTAACAAAGTGTCGAATTTACGCTACAAATCTAAAAAATATACTCGGACAGTTTATGATAACCCTCACTAGCTATCCGTTGAAAAATCACGGAAAATTTTAATGAATTTTTTCGGAATTTTTGTTCAGTTGAATACATCACTTTTTGGATAGATTATTTACAAGTTTGTAATTGAAATTACCTAAAATTCGACAGTTTTTTAAAAAAATATTTTAGCTAAAAGAAGGAACAAATTTAGTGAGAAATGATAAGATACATCATCTTCGGAACAGAATATTCTGCTTGATAAGACCAATGTTAGCTGAATTGATCCGTCCACATCCTCACACGTTGGAAATGTGAACATGCTGAAATTTTATTTATCTCATTAGACGTCTTCTAGAATCAATACTGAACAATATTCTTAAATTCACTCACTGTCAAAATGCTTTCGCTTCACCACAAGATTATTGTATTTCAATGAGAGTGTCTCCTCTAGTGATATGCAGGTAAATCTCGCAAAAGTGTTCTCAAGACGAATCATGGATCTTATGAAAAGAAGTTCATGACATCAGACATAGAACTTTTCATTTAGTCCGTTGATCAAGGTCTTTTCAGGAATCTTAAAGTTATTCAAATTTTCATTCAATTCATTATTTTTTCACACTTTCCACCACACATTCTATCAAATTTCTTCCATTATATATGTACCACATGAACTGATAAAATCTGTTAGCGCTCTTAATTTCATATGTCTCAGCAAAATTTCTTCATATTCGAAATTCTCTGCTTCGAATTTGCCATGTAATGGAATAAAATCAAAACCAGAGATTCTGTTTTAAAATGCCAGTGAACATCATCCATTCCTTTTCCATAATCATAAATCATTTCCATAGCTTTATTTCGCCCTTCCGATTATTGATCAATTTATTTTAATTCATATTTAAATATTCAAAAAATTTGCACTGCATAATAATAATTATCGACAGGAAGAAATTTGATAAGCGAAAAAGGAAAGAAAAAAATAATCAAATAATTTTTTATAAGAATTCCATTTTTATAGATGCTTTAATGATGTATCCATTTTTCATTGCGATTGAAAACCAGTCGGTTATAATTATCAATTTACGCATACGTTTATGATAGCACTTTATATTTTATGAATTTCATAGCGAATGAAATGGAAAATGAATAAGCCAAAACTGTGGAATGTTTAAAAAATACTTCGACCTGTTTTTACTTTGTTGATCACTGTAATCTTTAAAATTAGTTAAAATTAAAGAGATGCTTGGTACTTTAAATGAAGAAACAAAACCTAAGTTTAATTTGGAACTAAACTCAGATCTTTTTAGGAATTTCAATATTCATACTTTTAACAAAAGCCATTTCAAATTTTCAATCCCTCAAACCTTAATAAAGAATGCCTCATGTCCCTTGGAACTTTTTGATATTTCGCTGAAGCCATCTTATAAGAATCTTCTAAACAAAAAGTACAAATAGTATCATACTCGCACATATTTTTCGATTGATTTTTCTCAGTTTTAATCTTGCAACTTTTTCATTGTCCAGGTATTCTCTTTCCACTCAATTCGGGATTGACTTTAATGAACCAGCTTTTGTGATTCATTTAATTAAATTAATTTTTTTCTACGTTGTACTTCAAAATTCATTATTATTATCCTCTTTTCTGAACATAGTGCTTTGTTAACGAAGTACACTGAGCAGTTATAAATTTTAGGTGATATTTTGCAATTTATCCTCTAGTAATCACAGATGAATAAGAACGAAAATAGAAAATTCTTACAAGGCCAGTCATGTTGCTATAAAATTTACCTTGGATTTAAACAATGAATGCTAATTTTTAGATATATTCAGTACAAAGTAGAAAATGGATCAGTTTTCGATGAAATAGCAAAGAAAGCATTCATTTCTTTGCATTCAGAACCATATATCGAACCGCCGCTATTAACGTTTGATCAGAAGCGTTTAAAATGGCTTCAACGATACATGCGAAAGCAATTAAAAGCCGAGAAAAAAGGTAAAAGTTATATTTATAAAAATGAAATTTGAATGCAGAAAAAGAACGGCGAGATCTTGTTCTTGCCTTCTAGACAGTTATTGATGGAACTGTTCAGTTTGACTCGAAATACATATTTTAAATCAATCTTCCGTACCATTTCCTTTATTTAGAGGCATTCCCCACTTGTGTTCTTACTTCTTTTCTTATGTCATATATAGACTTATTCGTCATGACGCTGTCTGATCGTGAAAAGCAAAAGTATTCAAAAATACAAAAGCCCAATTTTCACTGTGAGGAAGGAAAGGCTGAAGCTAAGCTACCATTACGATCGAGAGTAACTGACTCACCTGGTTCTATTTCTCTCACAAATTCTGCATTTGCTATATCAAAGATTTTGGTTGATTTTTCACTATTTTTGTTGATTTTAGGCAAGAAAGTGCTTTCTTCACCGAAAGAAGCATTGCACCAGGTGAATCAAGAAGTAAGTTTAGGAAGGCTTGACGATTCAAGGCCTGCAGCACATTGCGATGGTCAGATATTCAAGCAACGCATTCGAATGGATGGTTGTTTATCAAAGGTGAGTTTCATTGTTCCGTCTGGTTTTCGCTAATTTGCTTATACTGATCGGAACAGAGAACATCTAAGGTTGCAAATATCGACTTTAAAGTCTTAAGATAGAAAAATTAAATTTCAAATTATGCCGAATGATTCTACTCTGGCGCTTAGATAATAAGAGCAGCGAAGAAATAACATCAAAAATTGTATTAAATCTCTTCACATCAACAGAATGGTTTAATTGCATAGAATCAAGGAAAAAATATCTGAGTGATAAAGAAATTGCAGGTAGTACACAATAGATTTTGCCATGGAACATGTTCTTCCTACTTTATCCCACGTTTGAGGCCGCGAAAATTGAAATTGGATGCCATGTTCCAAAGTTGTTCGGTATGTCGGCCAACTGAGTGGGACACTGTTGAGGTGCATTTTTGTGCCTTTTACGGAACGATCAATATAGTTTCAGAAATAAATATGCTGTCAGGAATTTGTTTAGTTAAATTCAAAAATTCAGTCCTGGAAAGCATTGAGGCAGAAAAGTTATTTTCTCGAAAAACCTGACTTATGGATAAATTTAAATCAATAAAGATGTTTTAATAACTCTATCTGTGCAAATAGGTGAAACTGGATTGTCCGAGGAAGAATCCGAAGGAACTAAAACGAAAAGTGATCAAAGTAAAGAAATGTAAATGTATTGCATTGAACGGCAATAATTTAGAAAGCGAGGAAGATGTTCGATAACAACCAAGTTTTACTACCAGAAAATCAGGTTATACTCTCAACTACCCATACTTATTTTTACTCCCTCTTTTTTTTTTGACCATTTGAAGTTTGAAATGGAATGGTTCAGTAATAATGATCATATTATGAATTTCTTGAACAATTTTCGAAAGAAAAATGAAAAAATAGAAAATAGCTGTAGTAACAAATTTTGGATGACGCTAGTTACAAGTGAGAAATGATACTGAATTGTACAACGTTTATGAATATAAATAGATTTCTATAAATCATACATAATTGTTGATGTTAAAGTTGCATACATGAATAAGTTCAAGGCAAAGTTTTTGCTCCAAATTCTATGATATTTCATTATAAATTTTTAGGAGCCATCAAATTAGAATTTGAAGAATCAAAAAATAAACTTCCATTAGGTTTTTGAAGTTTAACTAGAAACAACTATAGCTTTCGATACTAACACTGTTTTTTTTTTTTTTTTTTTTATTATTTATTAAACCAAGATTCGGTGAGAAAAGATTTCTTATTATTTTCCGAAATAGTATTAAGAACTAATTTTGTTAAAATTGAGTTTAAAATTACGACCAAGTAAACTTCAAATTACTAGATTCAGAAGAGATTTTAAGATTCGAGGATTAAGTTTATCGAGTCCTCAAATTGAGACTTTTACTGACATTCCTTCATTTCATCAAAGGTTTGAAAGTGTAAGAATTTGATAGCATTTCGTTCCTAATACTTTTGTTTCTTTCTAATCCTAGACTAATATTAGCTAGCTTATCCCATCAAACTTAAAAATTGAAGCAAAAAAAGGTAAAGATTCTTTGAAATTGTTTAGTTTGAAATTATTGCTTATATTTATTAAAAACAAATTTAGCTTCCTCACGAAATACAGATGATCTCATGTTTTTTATTATGTTATGTTTGCAATAGAACATTTTCCCGTATATTTGTGATATTTTGTTCATCAAAAAATGTGTTTACCTTTAACTGTTTCTCATCTTGGATATTTCTATGCTTTGCTCTAAAATTTGGATGACGATTCTCCTCAATATCTCCGCTCATTGTCTTTTTAGATTTAATTTTTTTTCAATTTTTTAAATATTTATTCTTAATTTAATCCAATCGATGCTATATTCAGAATTATATGTATGCGAATATTTCATAATTCTAAAATTTTCGGTAGACAGAGTAAAAACTCATCAAAATTCGAATTTTTTTTTTTATTATTTCATTTATTTCAAAATTTTGCACATAAAATTCCCATTTCATAACTACTCAAATGATTTATTGATCCATTGAATTTGTGCTCGTATAAAACTGATAAAAACAGAGCTCGCTTGACTAGTTTTGTAAATTATTTCTGACAGTGTAAGAAGAGGTAATTGAATTCGTGATTTCAGCAGGTTTCTATTTTTGATGTTGTTTCTATTCTGCTATTGTTCCATACATCACTTTGGGACAAAAAAAAAAGATTTTTTATTGCATGGAATGTGTACACCGACTTAAGTGTATTGGTGCTTGTCGTATTTCCAATCAAACATTTAATCTATCTGAACAATTTAACAAAAAAAATAAGAAGAGCATACAACTTCATTCCAAATTTCGAACTTTTTCAGAAATCCTCGAATCTTAAAGTATGACGAACCGCTAAGTTACTATAATAAATTTGCTAAAAATTCCGGAAAAAAAGTTTGAAATTGTAAATGAAAAGGAGTACAGAAAACAGCTGATATCTTTTTAGAATTGGCTCCTAAGAGGCGCCAACGAGAATGCTCGAAGTGATCGGTTTAAGGCGCCGATAATCAGTCAACGATGTGTCGCCCATTTTTCCTCTCCTTTAACCTATGGGGTCGAGTCGCCATTAAGTCGATCAACTGTTGATAATACTATTATTGTATTAGGCCCGATCAGTGTTATAAATCAGACGACTTTAACCTCCATGCCATTATTTTTAGATCACGGTTTCCTATCTTCATTTTATACTTTCGCTATACAGTTCCATACGTTAATAGTGTTTAACTTGACTGGCGTCAATTTCTTGAAGAAAACTTCAAATGCGAACTCATTTTATCCGCTCAATGTTAATGATTCGAATTCTGTAATCTGATTTTTGCCAAAATAAGATTTTTTGAATTCTGTGAGAGTCTCTGTTTTTAGAACTTTCAGTACCGTTTTGAGCAATAGTCTAGCAGCAATTAATAAGAAATAAATTGAACCAAATTCAATGAACCAATTTCGATTTTGCGTCACTATTGTTAGTCATTAGGATTTTTAAAAAATGTCTTAATGTTTTTCTACGGAAGTACTTGGCAATTGAAAGATTCATAAATTAGCTCAAGTGAGCAATTAATAGTAATTAATGAGTGAAATATGTAAAATATCTTGAGTAACAATTAATTTAATAGATTTAGAACTCAAGCTGGAACAAGCAATTAGCGTAAAATGATTTGTGATAACTTCATATCTGAATGAAGTAAATATACTATTGAAAATTTTTAGCCATGAGTATATTGTGAGTGCTGACTCAAGTTTGAATAATTTAATAGCCTTACTTATTAATGATATATTTACTTTTGCATACTCATTTTCGAAATAAAACCTCAGTTTTTATGCATATTTTCTCAAAAAAAAAAAAGAAAAAAATTATGTCTTGAAATATGTTTCAAAATTTGTTCTAAATTTAAAAAGTTGTCGGGACAGATTTTTTAAATGAAGCGTGCTTATATGCTATAAATCATAACTCTAATCTATTAATGAATGAAATAGATGTCGTTGAAAAGTAATATGCAGAAAAATGAGTTGCACATATGTGGACGAAGCTTTGCATAAGTCATCCACCAAATTATGTATCCTAAACAGCAATTTTTTTTTGGATTCACTGTAAAATCCAAATTAAAGGACACCAAATTTTCGTGATTTTTTAAACATATTCGAAAACAAATTTCAGCAAATTATCAGAGTGGCATGAAGGAATCAGTGTTCCTTCGGTTCCAAAAACAAATCACAAATACCGGGATTGAGGAATGTTGGCGCCAGCAAACTTCAAAAAAATTCTTCCATTCTCCTTTCTACGACATCAATCAGTAGTACTGCACATAGATCATTCTTCATGGATTACATCCATCAAATTCCTGTTTCTTGTTATTTTAATTGCGTTGAATACATTATATCAAACGAGCAGTATCATTAAGGAAGACTTCGGAACAAATTTTAGAAAACCTAGTGATATTAAATTCTAGCATTTATTTCAACTATCAGTTAGATTAGATTTACATGGCTGGAAATTTTTCAAAATTTCTGCAGACTGCATAATGACTTGATTTTGTGTTATCAAGAAACACTGAACACCCCGCTTCTGTTGAATCATTTATTATTAAAAAAAAAAAAAGAAAGTTTCAAATTCTATAATAATCCATTTTGGTATGAATGGATTTGGTATGAATGGTTATTCAGAATCCATCTAAATGAAACATCATGATATATGGCTAAGCCTAACGCTTAATTAAATGGTCAAATAAAAAGTGCGGAAATTAACTTTAAATTGAACTGGACTTATTAAAAAACAATTCACTATTTACTAAAATTAATATTCCAACAACAGTACGAAGAAACAGCTCGTAGAAAAGAAACCTCTTAATAGTAAAAAATCATAAAACATAATGATGTACTCATTTTATGAAAAAGACATAATTACATCACACTTTTTGTGAAAAATTATTCGCTGAGCAAAAAATTCGAACGAGATTTTTTATTTTTACTTTCCATCAATTGATAGAAATTAGATACATAAACTTTTATATTTCATTACATAAAAATAAAAAAAAGAAAAAAAACAGGATATGGAGAATTTGATGAGTTGCAATAAAGAACAAACATCGATATTAACAGTCTTAGAAATTTGAGCTGAAAAAAAAAAATCCACTCAATGAAGTTTGTTCAACAAAACCGTTTAAGAGACCACAACAAAAAATCACAACAAAGCATGAATCACCCGTATCAACAGATATGTCTGTTATAAAAACCAAAACTCATAGGATAAGAAAGCCCAATCAAATAATAAACAACTGTGTAGAAGAAACCCTCAGTAAGACAATCTGAAAAATACAGAAAAAGATGTGAGTGCTTTAAACTTTCGCAGCTCATCCAAGAAAATTAGCTGAATAAAACATTATCGAAAAACTAATTATCCATATGACAGTTATCCGATGAAGAGTTTAGTTAACGCCCGAAAAATCCATTAGTTAGCGATCAACGATGGGAAAAAGCAAAACATTAGATAACATATAATCGAGGTCTGGTAACTGATCATGAAGGGCTCGAGCATCAAGTGAAAGTTCACTTACTGGCTTATATTTTCGTTTATCACCATTTTTGTTTAGTAAGTATTCCAAAACAATTCTAAAATAAGTAAAGATTGATAATTCGCATAAAATGGCATAAAGTATCGAATAAGAGACTATTTTTTATAGATAACATTAAAAGAATTAACAACAATTTATGTCATCTTTAGTTTTTCCTCAACAATAACAGTTACTTAACATATGAAAGTTGTAATGAAAAGACTAATTGTTTAAAATATAACATAGCTAAAAGCCGTTTACAAGCTTATAACGGTATGGTACTGCATTATAAAATATAGCACACTCTACAACAATCGGAAAAAGCAACTTTATTAGATTAATCCAATCCTGCTGCTTAACGTAAAGGAAATACTTACGGTGTTTTGCTTGAAACATCTTTTTCAGTTTTGCTATTTTGGACATCATCCGGCAAACTTAGACCAAAAGCAGTCAAATCCTGTAGAAAGCTACTGCATTTATTTAATAACAAATCCTCATTTTAAGAATGTAAAGATTCCAACCATAAACATAAATCAATGATTATAAGTTTTAATTATAATGCCATATTTGTACTATTAACTTTTGAACCTTAACTAGTTTCGTTCCCAATTTTCTACAAAAACAAAGATTGATGCCGATATGGTCATAAACAATCCATTAAAAATAACATTTACGTAGTCAGTGTACAGTGACACAGTGAAATACTCATCTCTATTATCTTTATTTCAATTCATCATCTCTATTTCGAGTGTTCAAGATCTGCCAACCAAAATCTTTATATCCAGTTACCAGAATTTAAAAATCTAAATAAAACCTTTTGCAGCGTTGAGAATACCTGTCTGGTTGGCGAACCATCACCAGCTGAGTCTTTATTACTTGTGGATATCAAAAAATCCAAATCCAATGATGCAGACGATACACTTAATGCTGCAAAAATTTTTAACACAATTTTTAAAGAAACTTATTCACTAGAAATTAGTCAATCTCAAAAGCGTCAAAGAACACTTTTTAATAACAAAGCCCTCACTCATCTTTTCTCCATGAAGTCTGCCATCTCAGGAGGAAGCTATTCTGCTAAAATTGTCATATTATAGCCAACATAATTCTGGATTTACGAAAGTTGAGTGAATAGTGTCCAACATTCATTATTATAATAATTCAATTTGGATGCCCATACAAAAAAAATTGTTTAAGAAATTATGAATCAATAAGAACCAAGAAAGCAACTCGAAAATACAAAAATATTACGAAGATATAGGGTATTAAAATCCCAAAATAAAATTAGGAACTAACTGCTTTCTTCACTTATACTCTATTAAATGAAATAAGAAAATATACATCCTGTTTTGAGAGGATTCGTTAAACCGGAATTATTCCAATCAAACTGCACTGGTGGGACGGCCAATGAATCAATAGTGACGGATCTTGAAGGTGCTTGATGACTGACTGAAGATCTGTAAGAAGTACGATCTGAATCTTTTCCTGTCACATCAAGCATGGAACATGCGATCAATAGTGCTAATATACTTCTTCAAGATCTATATTTCTATTTACATCAATAAAAATTGTTTGCGTTCCCTGTAAAAACAAACTGTCAAAAATAAAAGCAAGTTAGAAAGAACTAATAATTAAGGCTTTCTCACTATTCAAAGCTAGAATCGCATACATTCCAATCAGTGGTAAACAGAGCAAATAAATGGCTATGGATAATACAAAATCAGATGAATAAAAAAGAATTTTAGCAAAAAAAGTGAAATCAGGAAGCGGAAACAGTTAAGACTTTTCAAGCTTTATTTGATTGTCTAAATTGGTCTATATTTAAATCATAAATTTTGCATAAAGAAATTTAGTCAGGCTAAATCGAATTTTCAAAGGAAATTTTCAAAAACAGCAAAATCGATATTTCTACTTTCGATATTATTATGCTTAACAGACCAGATTACCATTATAGAAAGACTACTGAAACACGAAGAGTGCATAGCAAATCCAGAAATAATAAAAAAGTTCCACATTTTTATCATGCAAATGCGAAGCATATTTGTAAATATCCACAATTCAATCATTTGTCACTTACTTTTCGATATGTGCGTGAGACATGAACTCAGCCGAATTTGACTGCGGTAATCTGAAGATGATGTTAACTGTGCTCTTAGATAGGGTTAAGATTGAAACATTATAAAAGTCTTCAAAACTTACGAATTTTTTTCACCCATCAATGTAGCCTCAGTGCAGCTTTCCAAAACAGAAACAGGCGCAAGAACTGCACTTTCTTCAAGTTGCTGTGCAAATGCAGGAAGACTTGAGTTTCGAATAACAGCCTCAAAAAATAGAAGATAAAAAAATATTTGGCAAATGCCTAAAATCTAATAAATCATTTGAAATCCATCGGAATGTAATAGTTGTATGCTTTACAGTTATGTACCCTTAAACTGTAATCTTGATAATTTACGAAAAAAATGATATTCGAATACTTTTAAGAAAGGATTTTTTGCACCAGAAAATAACAATAAACGAACTTGATTTACGTCAACATCCAGTGAATGTAAAAAACAACTCCGGATCAATGAATCATGCCACTGTAGTTTTAGCGCTAATACTTCCTCAATAATGCTTACTGCCATCCATACCACTTTATCTGGCCTAAACATGACTTAAATCGAGATCAAAATAATTATAGACATCAAAAACACTATTTTACATCATGCTGATTACCAAGCTAATTAATGATTTCATCCAGTCACAAAACAGCATTCTATGATCAAGTGAAATAATCATGGAAATTATGAATTGTTGCAATAAAAATACAAATAATTCTAAAGTCATTCGCGAAACTTGAGTAATATCGCTATTAGTTCTCTAAATTTGTCACGAATTATGCAAAAAAAAAAAAAAAAAAAAGGAAGAAAACTTACCCTTCATTGCCTTTCATATTTATTGTATCGCTTAATGCTTCATACACTTCACTGTCAGAGATATCATACTCGTCCTTGTTTTTTCCCTCTCCACCAACTGTTGCCCATAACTGATCATCGCATAAATTTTCTAGAAGTGCCGGCAATAATGACTGAAATGTAATACCAAATCGTAGTTTTCAAAATGCAGTTATCAATATTAATAAATTCCTTAATATTCATTATTCCGGTTTATATTAATCCAGCAAATCACTTTTTTTTCAAGGCATAATACTTTTTGTATTTCATAGCAATATAATTAAAAATGAATTAAGTATTTAAAGAATTAGTGGATCAGGAACAGCTATGTCTGATATATTCAGTGACAGCGATGTTACTGAAGCAGTGAAAATAATGCTGATGATAAACATTTGCTTATATTCTACAGTTAAGAGTCTGTCATGACCATTATTTCGACCATTCTAGAACGAACAGTATCAAATTTAAATTAATCAATGCAATAACTCCAGGACATAAACAGTGGTTATAAAAAAATTTTAATTAAACCGCATTAACTTACACTTTCAGCAACAAATTGCAATTCTGTTCCTGAAGATGTAATATTTCCAGTTGATTTATTTTTCATATCAGAATCAGGCAATGAAGACGCTTCAAAATTTGCCCAACTGTCATTTTCATCCTTTTGAGTTTCCTCCTGAACTGAATAAGTTAAAGACACAGCAAATTACAAAAAAGACTGCTCCCCATATTGTATTTAAGAAACTAAATTACAAAAAATTAGAAAGATACTTGAAACCTTGCATCAGAATTTTCTAAATAAAAATGAACACGTACCATTCTAGTGAATTTTTCGAAATCACCAAATTCATCATCACCTTCCTCCATTGATTCGTTTTGCAAAGCACTTCGCATAATTATCGCTTTTTCACTTTCATCGATCAAATCGATATTTTGCAAATCTGAATTGTCTTTTATTCCACCTTTCGTAATTTCTGCTGGAATTGGACCCTTCCTTCCTATTCCCAATGTCTGCATATCATGTAATCCATCGCTGATGATTTCATCTTTATGAACTGATTCAATAAACACTGAGGGAAAGTTTTTGGCAGATACATTTGAAAGAACAGTTGATGTGTTGATACTTGAAGCATCGACATGAACAGGATGAGTCGTAAAAGTGCTGCTTACCACATCTAAATTTTCAGGAAAGCCTAAAATCTCGGATGACGGATCTTGGGATTTCGAAATTTGAGCAAACTGAGGAGATTGAGATTGCGAAGATGAAGACGAAAGCTTATGCTGTTCATTGGAATCGTTATGTAATACAGTTTTAGTAACAAGATTCTGAGCGCGATCTGGAGTTTGATTTAGTTCTGTGGACTCAGTGCGGGGCGTTATCATCTCAGGACTAACGGATTCCGTATTTAGTTCAGTTCGAAATACAGCTGACATATGTGAACAAAATTCTACATCATTCCCATTATAATCATCATCGGCAACAGCAGTATATCGACTATGATCGTTTAAGTCAGCAAAAGTACCATCACACGTGTTTTCGAGAGATGGAATTGCGGGCAATGGTGGCGGATCATCTTCAAACATCCTCGTTAATTGATAAATTAATCTGTAAAGAAAACGATAATAGTATTATGATATCTCTAAGAAACAAATACGTCGTTCAGCGTATTAGGAAAAACGAATTTTGTCTCATACTGCTTACGTTGATCTTAGTTGAAATAGCTACGGTATTAAGAAAATTTGAGCGATGAAATATTAGTCTCATAATTCAGCTCCAGACAAATGAGCAGAAAGCCATAATCTTAATTTCCAAATGAAACCTGAAGTAGGTATTTAGAAATCAAATGAAATTTTAGGAATGAATCGTAGGAATTTTGTAGCCTGTCAAATTCAGCATTTTTCTTCAGGACTCACGCCCGTACTATTCGATAAACAGTAGACATTCTGCATATTCTTATAGGTAAGGGCTGAAGGGAATAAAGATATGAACAAACCGCGACATACTGAATCAGTCAGGAATGATACTCAACGACAAACAATGACAGCTATTGACGGGCTATCCATAAATTCCGTTATCAATATGCATTTGATTAAACTGCAACTGAACCAACATTTTTATTTTTTTAAAAAACTTGGTAAAAAATTTATTTTGTTTAACTAGCGTCGGTAAAACTGACTCTATGTTCCGGATAGAAAGTTAAGCAAGCTTTTCAGTGATACGAAAAAAAAAAGGAGTAGGTGCGGAGTAGGTGAAAGGAGTAAGTGCTACTCAATACTAATACGATGCATATATTCCGATGATGCGCATCAACATCAAATAGTGAACATATCCTCTCTTGGATATCAAAGATAGTTCAACAGTTACTTTGAAAAAATCTAACAACGAACTTTCTCAATCTTTACTCATATTTCGCCCGGAACATGCAGCAGATAATGAATTTACTCCCAAGCAAAAAATCACCGGTAGATGTAGAGAAGGAAGGAACATCAACATTTCATAATTCATAGCGTGCGACTAACATGCAACTTTAGTTTAAAGATTTGACAAGAACAAGGATTGGTGATGAATGGACTTGTTGGTCTGTCTCCAAGGGGAACATGGATGGAGCTGGTACTTCCCGAACGATGAGTCGTGCAGAAGTAAGACAGATAGAGCATACCTAAATTTCTACGGTGTTTGTGATAAATATAAGTCTAAATAAAGTGCTAAAGAATAAAGTTATTAAAATAATGCAAATATTAACAATAGTTTACGAAAATTCATTTTCTGAGTCTTTCGATGAATTGCTTCAATTTTTGACCAATCAATCAATCATTCGAACCGTTTGGGACGTATTTTATCACCGGATAAAATCATGTATAAATCGATCCGAAAATTCTAACTACTTTATTTCCTAATTGTTTCTTTTTTTCCTATTACTGTACGAGAATATAACTGTCATTTTTACAGACTTTTATCTATATGAGCGATAAGAATCTCATACAGAACAGGCTTCAAGGAGATTTTTTTAATTTGATAATCATTAAAATTTCATTCCTTTGCTATGCTGCTTGTCACTGTGTTGTACGATTACCGAATGCGACATTTCCTACATCATTGTCCCGAAGTAAAGCTACGCGAACAACTGATGAATATCTCAATAACTAAAATTCACCAAATTTTCTAAACTTAAAAGGTTGAGTTGAATAACTGTATGACAAACGAAAGCAGTGAGAAGGATGGAAAAAAAAAAAAAAAAACAGGAAGTATGGTATAGGCATGTGACACACAATAATAATGCCATCTGCTGAAACCCATTGCTGTCTTCATGCACTGCCACCTATGCATTGATCGTTTATAGCACTGCTTTGGTATGCCAATTGTTTGTTCGTTTCCACTCAATCAAAAATTTTAAAATGATCAAGAATGAACGAGAATAAAAGTCAGATAGAGAATACCTCTTTCTCTGTGTAATTTCCAAATTTACTTATATATGGATATACAGAAAGTCCGTAGGTGATTTGAACCAGTAGTAGAATGCTAGAATACTAGAACTAATCAAATCAATTGCATAAAACAAAGGAGCCCAGCCAGGCTGAGCGCGACGTACAATTATCGTGAGAATATCATCGAACAGTATAGATATTCCTGTTATTCATCGATATTTCTGCTCTGATATTGAAGCCAAAATCGCATAATATGTTGGTTATTTAATGACACATCCCGAAAATTTCGATATTTGATCTCATCTGTTATGGACACTTAGTTTTCAAACTTTTATTTCCGCGCTATTATATTCAGTGGAAATCACGGGATAAAACTTAGTCATGTCAGGCAATTATCAAACTCATTTCATTTCTGTCAGGATATACTAATTAACTTGAAAAATTCTTTATTGGTATAAAGGAAGCATAAAAAGGTTTCGAACATTGGAGCTGGAAATGAACATCACTATCCTAAAATTCATCTTTTATTTTGATGAAATTCATTTCCAATCCAAAACATGCTCATTTTGATTTCTTTAATCTGCTCTCATTTTAATTTCTTTAATCTGCTCTTTTATTCATCTATTCATTTTGAAAGGTTATGTAAATTAACTTTAGAAACTTGCAATTTCTGAAAAGAATAAAACAGAAAGAAATGATTCCAAAGTTTATTAGTTTATATTATCATCTGATATTAGCAGTCGGCAGAATACTCTGCTGTTTTCAACTTGTATTTTCGATAGATTACTACAAGTTAAAACAAAGCATCTATTGGTTCAGAATAATTTCTTTTTCGAATATTGGTTGAAACTTCTGCGAATAGAACTGAAGTGAACGATGGCTGCAGACGCTACAACGGAAATGCTAGATAAAATAATATCTGTACTTGAAGAAATGGGTACCAAAAAAGTAAATTCAATTTGCCAGACTGATACTCTATTTTCTTATAATCATATTTTGGCTAAAAAAAATTAGGCCTGCTCATCTTAGAACATAATAATGAGTAGTACTTTGATACACAATTTGGATATTTATCTTTATATTTTCTTTAGACTTCTTTAATTTGTCCCTAACTCTCTTTGGTTTGATATCATATTATTGAAGTAATATTTTGGTTATTATCCGCAACAATTGGCGATCTTCGAAATCAAAAAACTCGCTTTTATAAATAATTGCTGTGCAGACATTACTAGGAGTCTCACTGGAATGGAGTCAAAAATTTTTAGGGAATTCAAATGAATCAAAAAATAACATTAGACGAAATATTAGCATTAATGTTCTCGGCCACGCGAATTATAATGGAAGATGGTACGCTGGTTGAAGTAGAAGTACCAATTAAAGTTGTTGGCGATATTCATGGCCAGTATGAAGTAAGCAAACTTGAGACCATTCGCACTTCCAAATTATTCTAAGCAGTGGGACAAATACATAGTTGTAATAAATTTCAGAATAAAATAAATATTTTGTATAGATTCCGAGATTTTCTGGGAAGAATATATATTTTAAGAATTGAAAAAAAGAGAAATTAAAAAAACTCAGTTCAAGAAATTGAAGTTATCTTCTGCTAATTACTCATCTAATGTGATTTAACATTTTGAACCGCCTGAATCTTAAATCTAATCTAATTTCAAATACAATACAGGATATGCATAAATTATTTGGAGTGATAGGCAAAGTGCCAGATGTCAAAATGATTTTCTTGGGGGATTATGTTGATCGTGGGCCGCAATCCATTGAAACAATAATTTATCTACTGTGTTTGAAAGTGAAATTTCGAGATCGCATTTATTCGCTTCGAAGAAATCATGAGACTCTGACAGTAAATCGCATATATGGCTGCTGGAATGAATGCGCGCTCAAATCCAAGTGGGCCATTTAATGTTTTAATTGCGAATATTCTCAGACTCTTTCATCTGTGAAAAAGTAGGTAATTTGCATCAAAAAATCTACAAGTTTTTTAAAATAATACAAGTTTCGAAGTACTTTAGTGTTAATTTATGGCGGAATTTCCAGTCATTTTACAACCGTATGCCTATGGCTGGACTCATCTCCAAACGTGTTCTTTGCATGCATGGTGGCCTATCACCGCATCTAACCAATCTCGAGCAAATCTGCCAGATTAAACATCCTTGCGAACCATCGGTTAGTGTTCAGCTAACAATTACTAATACATTTGTAGTGTTCGTGGTATATTCGAGATTACATCAATTGTTAACTCAAAACACAGCGTAAAACACACTGCAGGATCGTGGATTGCTGATCGATTTGATTTGGTCAGATCCGACAAATAAAGCAAATGGATGGTCTAATTCTGCAGGCGATCTCAGTTATTCATTTGGAACAGGTGTCTTGCTTTCCGCCTGCAAATTGCTAAAAATTGATCTTATCATTAAACCTCATCAGGTAACACAAAACTTTTATTATCTGAATATGAAGAGGATGTATAACTACTGTCTTTATCCAGAATATCAACTAACACATCCGATCGAAAATTTTCCTAAAGAGGTGAAGTTTTAGGTCGTACAAGATGGATATGAATTGATGGTAGGCGAAAAGTTAATTACAATATTTTCTGCCCCAAATTATGCCGGACAATTCAATAACGTCGGAGCTATTGTTTGTGTCGACGGTAGTTTACAGGTTTACTGATAGCCTCATATCTTTGTATAAATCCATTACCGATGTAAATTGTCGGAAATGTGCGTGGTGAGAGTTAGAGATGTTAAGCCTTCTCAGACTATTGGTAGTCTATTCGTAGACTATTGGTAGTCTATTCCATGCTTAATCAAATAAATTTCATAAATTTTTTTAAAATTTTCAGCATTCATGTAAACGCTAAAGTAATGGAAATCCCAGGTGAAGTTTCAAAAGGATCGATCGCATCCCACCGGGGCCAACTTGTCCAGTAGTAGTCTGTGCTCTTGCCAGCATATCTCAGATAAACTACATGAATAACATTCTTCCATTATGAAAATATCCTGCAGATATAGAAATTTGAAATTTTTTCAGAGTGAAGGAAGCGAGGAAGTGAAAACTGCTAAATTGAAGGTAGAGAAGGTGAGGAGAAGAGAAACAAATAACAAAAAAGAAAATAGTAGGAAGGAAGAGGAAGAAAAAGAAAAGAGGGAAAATGTTACTAAGGATGTCGGTGAGAAAAATGAAGAGAGAACGAGAAGAAAAAGAATATTATTGAAAATAAGAAGGTTATTGGAAAAGGAAAAGACGATAAAAGTGAGGGAAAGAATACATTGAAGGTTAAGTAACATTGAATGAATACAAGGTTTAAAGGATATTTTAACGGAAAAATGAAGGGTTTTGGTTAGGCTTGCCAATAAAACATGCTCTCGAAATCTCCCTGACTTCCCGTCTTCCCCGTATCGCTACGTGATCTTAGAAGTGTACTACACGTTGTCATGAATGAAATTCTACTCTGAGAATTAGAGGCTACTATCTTCCCTGCTCAATATGTTGAAAACGAAACAGTGATAATCCTTCGAGTCAAACTGAGACTGGTCAACTTAGCTATTGCGGTCGGTAGACTTCAAAATCAATAAATTCCGTAGTTTGTGACTGGTGGAAGCGCTATGCATTGTTGTGATTGTAATGCCAATTTATTTCAGAAGTAATTAGTGGCACTTGGAACTTGCGGCATAATTTTATTTGAAATATCAAACTTCATGCTGGAAATTCATCATCTTCATTTGGATCTCTTAATTCTTATTTTTCCATCTGATGCTTTGGAAGACAGAAAAACTGTGCTTACAAATGATTCTCTGTTTATTCTGACAGAATATCGTCTCATTGATTACTATTAGTTCATTATTGATTCTAATGGAATTGTGCAGAAATATTAATGAAAGATATAACAAATGATAAAACAACAAAAATGCAAATTTGTGTTCGATGGCTCATGCGAAGGACCTTCACGGTTCTTTATCCATTTTAATTTAAACTGAGTCAAATCCAGAAAAATCGCTCATGTGTTTTGTTTTTGGCCTTTTTTTTCTGTACCTTTTTTTCATGCTTTTTTTCTATGCCTCTTTTTGATATTTTCCAAGTCTAACAAACGATTAAGCTTCTTGGTATATTTAAATAAGCAATCCTAGATCTACTGTTGCATTTCATCTTTCAAATAATTTTTTGAAATAAACTAATTACTAATCAAAGGATAAAATTCCATAAATAGTTTGAGTGCAGTACTCAAACGGTACTTGAAAAACTAGCAGTTTCACTCTGTATCCCAATTGACCTAAAATTTTAATCGCAAATTTAAAGTTAGGATAATTATCATTCCACATAAAAGTGAATCCGACGTATTAAACTCAATGTCTTCTATTAAATTCCTAATATATGCAAAAGAACTGAGTAGTATTTAAATGGCAATCATAAGGCTGATTATTCTTTTTATTCATTTTTTCCTTCTCAGCCTAACCAATGGCTCATGTGGTCAAGCAGACTGCTGAAGAATTTGGGACACGCGAAATGGTTTTTCATTGAATTGTTTCAATTTAGATCTTATAGAATTAACAATAATCAATTTTAATTTTAGTGTTCGTCTTTTTTGAGATTGCTTTAATCGAAGCCGTAGCTGTTTCTCCATTGTTCAGCTTTTAGAATCAGGTCGAACTAGTAATGGAAGATCTTCACTTGTTCTCGAATGGAATCTTTTCAAATGTTTACAAAGGATTGCTCAGGCAACCACAGCATCGATTGATTGCTATCAAAAAATCATGGTCAGATCAATGTGAGCTAATTTTTAAAGTAGGGGGATGAATTAAATCACAACGAAAATGAGAAATATATTCAGCGAACGATTAGAAGCTTGTTGTTGTTGAGATTGAAGCTTATTATTAACGAAATTAGAAGCTTGACTTTATTTCTCTCAAATTATCCATTAATTTAATGAAAATTTGGGAAGTAAATTAACGAACAAGACAAAAAAGCGTAAAAAATATAAACAAGAAGTTGGGAAAACCCCAAAAAGAAAATCGCCATTTTTTTAGCAAAAATTTCAAAGCTGTTAAGTTTTAATAAGAAAGTTATGAATGCATGCTGAATAATTGTCCGCTCTTTTCTCAGCTTTTCATAGTTCGCTACAATTTTAAAATTTTGCGTAAAAAATGACTTTCTCCGAAAGAATAATAACTATGTCTTGAAAACTCTGGTTACTTTAAAAGAAAATAATTAAATCTTATTCATTCTCAAGAGAACGCTGAATTTTTGATTTTTAGTTTTTGGAAAAAAAAAAATGTACAAGAATTTTCTTAGTTTCTCTTTCCCACAGTGATGAATGTATTTTCAAATGCTTCTTGAATTTTGTAGCAATGGCTTTGTCTATTAATTCCACCGATAATCCAAAAATAAAACTGTTAAATATCATCTAATAGCCCAAAAAAATATTCTTCCTCTTATCCGGAGAAATCATTTGATTTTTATGGTTGGATGTACAAAAAGGGCTTTGAATTTAGCAGCATGAGAATCTTATTTTCTGAAAGTCCAGCAAGCTATTTTCAAACCATTGTAGTTTTTTGAAGAAAAAAAAAATGAGCAGAACTTTTGTTCTTTCTACTATTAAATTAATGATACAAAGCAAGACTTTTTTGTGGCTTTTATGGAAAAGACATTGAAATCTGAAACCACAAAATTTCGACTAATACAAAAAAAAAAAAAGAAAAAAAAATCTGGTACACTATTTTTCAGAAAAGTTTAATTAGTTCTGCTGATTGTTATATTATGCTAGTTTCGCTAGGATCTTCAGAAACTATCTTATGATATGAAAACAGGAATTTATGTTGAATTCAAATTCACTTGAAAAGTTGGTCTTACAACTTTTAGCAAATCAGAAATCAATGGAAGTGCAAATTTTAACAATGTTGAATCGCTTCCATCACAAAAACATTATTCGATTGTTATATAAATTCAGTCAATCATATCCTGACCAGAAAGTCTGTCCATTTCTTGATTTAAACTTTTGATCTTCTTGGAAAATACCGCTTTTTGCTGTGAAACACATTTATCATTTTTAATTTCAAAGTTGTCAGTTATCTTTTCTATGAAATAGATGTAATGCTTTCTCTGTCTATTTGTTCAAATATCTTCCAGAAACAGCTTGACTGACTTTGCAGATATGTACGGCATTGGTATTCGACTTTTTCCCAATGAATTTACATGAGGTTCGAGAACGATACGGCCCTCTAAGCATTTTGGATGTCAAATTGTATATTTGGCAATTATTCCGTGGACAAGCACATTTGGAAAAAGTTCTTTTTCAATAATTTATGATCGAAAATATCTCAGTAAATTCCAACTCACTCAAAAGATATTTGATATTTTTTATTGCAGAACAATGTTTGTCACAGAGATATAAAGCCACAAAATTTATTGGTGGACCATAAAAGTGGAATGCTTAAAATTTCCGATTTTGGATCTTCTAAAGTTAGTTATTGTGCGGTCCGAAGGGAAATAATTTTTCTACAAATATTTCTAAAGTACTGTCTGGATACATTCCATCAATTTACAGATAATGCATGAAAAAGCGACATCATATCACTATCACGTGACCAGATATTATCGCGCACCAGAACTCATCCTAGGTTCTGTTCGATACCGATGCGAAATCGGTAATGGTTTCTTCTTCCCCGTCAAAACTCGGTATTTATTTGGTAGATGCTTGTATGTCTCTAGGAATTTATAAGCAATGCCTTTCACAATAGTGTCTGCACTGCTAACAAATCTAGCCAACAACTTTACAAGTTGCACAAAGCAAATTGACGACAAGAAAAGATTATCGTTTGGCTTGATGATTATTCAATTAATAGTTCTTTCAGTATGAATCAGCAAGACTTCCTCCTAGTTATTATAAAATTCCTTTTCAGATCGATGGTCATGTGGTTGTGTTTTCGGCGAACTTTTGAAAAATCACGTTCTATTTCCCGGACGAACTACGCATCACCAGCTTCAGGTTACCTTTTCTAATAAACTGCATAGATCGCATAAAACTATCTTATAATAGTGCCATTTATAGCTTGTGATCAACATTTTGGGATATCCAAATTCGCATGATATCACAGCAATGCGAGCGACTACTGAAGTTCTCGAAAGCGATGATTTTCGTGATGATGTTTGTTTCTGAATCGTCTTCTGAAATGAAAACATTCCTCCAATTCGATACAGTGTAGACATGTTGGGTGATGACTTTCTTACAGAGATTTTATAAGCAGAAGTTATCAGGGTCTGATCTGGATCAAATGCTGTTTTCATACTTTGCTTGATCCTTAAAAATCCTTGCAGTATTGGTTTTCTTGTTATACGATGATAGATCACTCATTTTTTTCATGTCATATCGCATGAAATCTATTTTCTTCCTTTGCAGTTTAGCCATTTTTTCATTATTTAGTTCACTCTGCAATTATCCTCAGTTAATTTGTTTCATTTTTTAATTCAGTTTATTCTTCGAAAATGTATCAATTTAGATTGATTTATTTTGATATTATTCTAAACCGGTCAAATTTTTAGATAACGAAGAAACCAAATTCTCATGGTTTCAAGAAGGTATATTTTGCATAGATTTTAAATCACATCTTAGGTTAAGAATTCAGGAATTTAAGAAATACGGAATTATTTCAGAAATTGGTCGGTTTTTAAGAAAAATCAATTAATGTTCATAATTTTCATAATGCAATTCAAACATTTTGTAGTTAATAAAAGACGCTGATCACAATGCACTTAATTTATTAGCACAAGTGCTCGTGTATGATCCAGTTAGCCGTTTATCTGGTCCACGTTTTCTTGAAAACAGTTATTTCAATGAATTATTTGATCCACATACTAGACGTAACGGGCAACGCATTAAAATCCTTTCTGAAAAAGTGTCTGTTTATTTCAATTTCACATTTCTTTTCTTCCTCCATTTCAAGAACACTTATAATATTCCATAGAATGATCAAGCATTTCATGTTTTAATCAATTCAAATCTGTGATATTTTAAGAGTAGCGAGTGAAAATATTTTATAGGAAGTTAAGAGATTAAAAAATATTTGCAAAGTATTAATTAATTAATTCGTTAATTCTGATTATCGGTCGTCAATCTAGCTTACTCAGAATTTATTCTTTTAAAGGATTTCAAATGTGCAGTAGCTGGCGACGAAGTACTGCCAGAATCCGTCACGACAGAGATTAGCGAAACGTAAATACTTTCTATCATTATTCCATAATTCCATCTCCTATCCCCTACGTTATTTAACCACCTGTTAGCTACACATCGAATTTGATAGATAGCTCAGAGACATTTGCATCAAAATTGTTTGCTATTGCTACACCACGACACAACACCTACCCATATATATTTCGAAAGCATGCCACTCTAATATATTCACCACTTTTGCTTCCTATCATTTCGTTTAATACATTCAGTTCCGTCCTGCAGTGAACTAAATTTTGCAATGTTACCACAACTTATCTGAACAGAGTACTTCATTCCTAGTATCACTCTGTTTATATGCGTATAACTGGCATTCTTTGAATTCTTAGTAACTCATTAATCCCTTTTTCGGTGAAACTCTTTGGAAAGACAGAAATATACAGAACATTTCGCTGATCACGAGACCCTCACTACCTCCTCCACTCGTCGAAATGCTAAAACTGATCTTTTCGAATGGTTACTTACAAATACCAAATGAATCGATATGCTTTCAAATGAAATGTAAAGTTGAATTTCATCATTAATTACAGGTCGGATTCACCGAGTAACTGACGAAAAAAAAAAAAAAAAAAAAAAGAATTAGCATGTTCAAAAAACAATTCAACATTTGCTCAAAAGATGTAATTTTACATGAATTTTATCAAGTTAGTAAAATTTTGATAATGGAAATGTAATTTGAGAACTTTCAAAAAGTAAACTTCAAGCTCAACAAACAGAATATGGATTTAAAATGCAAAATTCTGCCAATTTAGATACTAATGCCGTATTAACTCTACAATGAGATGGTAAATGTATAATTCTCAAACAGTGAATAAAAAAAAAAATCATTGTGATTTGCTGATCTAACATTTGGATTTTTTAATGAGTAATTTGTTAATGATCGTAAGGAATCATTAAATCTATAGCAATTGCTGACAATTCGTATAACTTTGATCAAAAATGCACTGCATATGTGAAACACTCATCGAGTTCAGCTATAGGCAGAAAATCTGGTCAGTACGAATGATAATGGGCAGATAATTAGATCTGCAGTACCATCGTTGATCAGTCATGCAATGCAGATTTTCACGAATAAGATCATTAAATCCCCGTATAAGAAAACGTTGAACACTTTCAATCTATGTAACAGATGTACACCGTATGTTTGGTCCTTAGTATTATCCTCGTTTGGATCTGCATAATCGCCACTAAAAAATGAAATATGATTAATACAATAATACTTTTTCTATTTTCATATTTTTGGAAAAAATTTCGTTAAATTTCCAAATATTTCAAAATTTGAATGAATTTACTGTTTTTGGAACGATTTTACTAAGATTCTCATTCTTCATCAGAACCATCCTACAGTGTGGTCCTTTGCAATGAGGTCCTTAGTAATTCATTCTTTACAATTCACGCTACAGCATGATATGATATGACTATTACGTGATCAAAACAATGCAGCGTACTCCAATCGGATTTTATCAATCATTCGTCCTTGCAGAGCAAGAAAACTACGATTGCAAGCGAGATGAGCAGGCAAACAATAACTATCATGATGCCATACTTTGGATTTTATACATCTTAAACATTTTTTGAAGATCGTGCAGTCAGATGATTTAAATTCAGGGCACGAATGACATGCTGTAATTATCATATCGTTATCGCTAGCATTAACGTTCAGCATCACAGCAATGACAATTCTTATCATACCACTTCTATCACTGGATATTGTGATCATTATATTTTTCATTGAAACAGTATAAAGTATGATTACAGATTTTTTAGAGTAGCACAATGAAAGCATTTGTGTTGCTCTCAGTAATACTAAGGACCAATTAGATTTTTCCTCCTCATCAGTATCATTTTCATCTTCTATTCTCCAAATATTTCCTTACACTATGCTGAATCAAAATATGTCATCGTTCCTATATCATCAAATACCAAGATAAACGAGAGAAAAAACTTAATCTTTGTTCTTAAGCTGTTTTTGTTCATAATATTCGTATGAATGTTTCCTACTGTTTAGTTCACTAATAATATCTTCTAAACCATAAAGACGTTTAGTCGTTGGAAGGGAAGTTTGTGAAGTTCGTGTAATGCTGAGAATCAACAGAAATCGTAAAGTCAGCACGTTGGAATGGATCAGAACTGAAATGCTAGTATCGATTTGCTTTAATTATAAAGAGAGAAAGATTAAGGAGAATGGTAATGATTGATCGGAAGAAAGAAGTCACATCACAGGCGAGTTATTATTTAATCAAAAAAGAGGTAATCTCAGCAAATAGGTTAGAACTGAGTTGATTAATACTCCTTTTGCATTGAATAATTAGAGCGGTTTTGACAATAAATCTAAATAAATCTTATTTCCAAAATTCTTAAAGTAGAAACATAAAGGATTCATAAAATTTCGTGGATAAAATAAAAGACGATCTCGTGCAAAACGTCTGCTAGTGGTTATTATATCAATGTCAGATAAGGATATAAGCGGATTGATTTGAAGAAACTCATGATCCTGACTGCCAAATCGATCCGATTGATTTTATTTAATTTGCAGTATTACATGTACAGCAATTCATAATGTTTTTTGCTTAAAATTCTCGCATTATTGATTTTTTTAAATCGAAACTGATCTTAAATTAATGGATTTCATAGATAAATGTGTAACGCAAAAACAAACAAACAACAATTCACAAACATTAGACTGTTATTGGAAACAAATGAATCTTTCTACAGTAATGTTCTGAGATCTACAGATCTTCAATTCAGTAGCTGTAAACCATTTTTCCTCTTCCGTACAATTTGCATAGACAGTTATTCGTATACCTTCTATTTCACCTGCTGATGACCACCAATTCTGATTTAGCTATCCGAAAAATACAAATTGTATTCAGTGCAAATTTGCCAATGAATTGTTTTGAATGATATGAGAAATATTCCGAAAAAAATTAATTGTACGACATCGTTTTGAGAATTCAAAGAAGAAATGTTGTTGAAAAAATGAGTTTATTGTTCGACTTCATTATCGTGGAGCTCCCAACATATAATCCACATAATAACAGTGATCTAGGTTTTTGTATCTAAATTTAGTTTCTAAAATTTACTTCTCGGCTATTTACTGTTAATTAACCTCTGAAATTTTTTACTATATCATTGGTAGTTTCGAATATTATTAATCCTAAATTAATAAATTTTATAAATAGTTGATTGATATTAATCGCTGCCGAATTTATCCGGCAATCCCAACTATTGCCATTTGTTTACTTCTGCACTACGCTTTTGATCTTAACCATTCCCCGCAATCTTTATAGATGATTTTAAGTTCGGAGCATTTGCAACCAATAAATATTGAACAATTCGATGGCTCAAGTTTTCGGCATCGTTGACATGCTGGTATCGTCTTTTTCAGACTATCAGCACTAAGTCACGTGAAATATTAATTTTCCAATTTGACTTTAGAAAAGATATATGATTTTAAAAAAATAGACTACTTAATCAGACAAAACAATCGATACCACAAATTCTTTCGAGATTTCTAATATTTCAAAAATTGAAAAATTAATCGCTGTTCTTATGGTGAGAGAAAAGGGTACTTCTGAATGATTTATTACTGTCCAAAATAACATTACCTTTGAGATCTCACGAAACAAGATTGTATATTAATAAATGAAATAGCGTTACATGATACAGAAGATTCGACATCTTAGGTCCAAAATCTTGCTAGCAATTAACTAATAACTGTTGGACTTTGAGCCGATTTGATAAATTGGCAGGCTTTTGACCTAGGTTTCTACTTGTAGACGAGAGTTATGATCTTGTTAGTTTTCAAAGCATCTTATAAAAAGAATATTTAAAAATTTTTAACACTAAGATCCATTAAATTAAAAAGAGATGAGGATTTTGTCTGAGAAAACAGAAAGGAAACAGATTGTGCAAAGATGTCATTTCGCCAGCCAAAAGGAAGGGCTGCTTCGTGATCGATGAATAGTGGGGTCATCTGCCGATTACTTTTGCGGTGATTAGGTGAAGATCAGTAGAGTGACCTGAGTTGCAAAGTGCATAATCCCAGTAATTTCTTTTTCTCTGGCCATTGAATCATAATGGAACAGATTTTAGAAGACGAAAAAATCGTCGACGTCTTGAACATGCTTCTGAAATCATTTTTTTTTAAACGTTGTTTTAAAAATTATCAAAAATTCTTATTTTTGATATTTTTTTCTGATTTTTATCAGCTTAGATAATGCCCAGTCATATTTCTACCTTTTCCTGATAACTTCTGATCGTTTTTCAATTTTTTAAAATTATTTCATTATTTTTAAATTTTCTTATTGTTAGAAAATGCAAAATAGAGGCAATGATACCTTGAATAAATCGATAAAATTGTTTGATATTTTTCATTTCTTCTGATGTTTTCTTGAAATTAAACTAGAAAGCTTAAATTGAAGAAATTATAACAAATTAGATCGATCACGGCATGCGAGATTGGTGATGAAGTCCGAGTAGCTACTTTTTACATCACAATCTTTCCAGCAGCAACTTCTATTCACTCTGATAACATTGTAGCAGCGTAAATCCATCGATTCATTCACGCTGATCAAATATTACTTCGCTAATCTCATTAATCTTTATTATCATCAAAGATACCGTCCTTATTTCCCTCATTCAATACTACGATCATTAAGGATGATCCATTCATTAGGATCTGAGAAATTCTCCGCTCTTTCGCCACCCACAACTCCTTCCTAACGAATGCTATCTTCCTTCAATCTAAGCAAACATTCCTATAATTTCTATAAAATGCTATTCTTCATTATTCATTCAATAATAGCGAAGATTTGAAGGGTTTTTATTATTTTTTAATATTTTTAATTCTTACTCTTATTGTCTGAGCATTGTTACTTTGAACATGGGTGATGTGTCGTACTTAATCTTCTGTCATTCTGTCTGTTCGAATTGGCGAATGAATAACCAAAGAAATCCTTTGTACGATTTTGTCATCAATCATATCCTGCAGTGATAATAAAGATGATAATGCTGCCTAAGTTAAACAAAAGAAAATTATTGATGAATATAATATCGGACAAATTTTAATATTCACAAAAAAAAAAACTTCCTACTTACTATTGATAATCCTTTTTGAAAACCAAATGTAGTAGTAACTTTAGAATTTTTTTATTCTCACACATTTAATCTTTCTACGGCCATTTGCTTAACGAAAAAGAAAGCGAGAACTCACATGTGAATTCATTCATTCCTCTTTAGATGGAAAAGCCTCGGATGAAAGAAGTGAATTCCTTGAACGCAGACATTCTGATGAATTCAGTCACTGAATGAATTGTTTCTCGTTTTTTGGATTTTCCCGAACAAGCTCTGTTTTGGATAAAATTTCACTTTGTTTTAATATAGTTCAAAGGATTACTTTAATCAGTTCCTAAAAATATCTTTTGCACCAGTAGCAGTGCAGTGAATTAATTTGTTCCTCAACAGTTGCTTATTTCTTTTACATCTCACCTTCTCCTCTTCTTATCTCTTCCGAATGAGTGACTTATTTTATTCAAAAGTTTTCCAAATTAAGCTTGATCATTTTGTCCTTTTCCACTATGTTTAAGTTTCTTTTTTCTGTCATTTGAAAGAAAAGACGAAAAGGTTCGCTTAATTTGATTCGCTTAATTCATTTGATTCGCTTAATTATTACATTATATGGAAACAGATGTTGTGGTCTAAATTCACGTATTTCTTTCATATATTTAAATTTAATTTTCGAAGACAAAAGTCGATGTATAAAAAATGCAGTTATCTTGAATTTTTCCATATATGAGACTAAAATTGTTTATAAAAATAATATTAAAAATTATCTTGAGCAGTTCCTATGCCAATTTTCAAATATTCATCTTAATAGTCTGACTAGTGTCCTGAATCTCAATGAAGTTCACTAATTTCAAAAATGTTGAGGCGAGGTTTATCCTATAATATTTCGATTTTCACATGCACATTTCGAGGATTTTCCAGATGAGGTAATATCCAGCTGTTTCAATCCAAGGTTCTGCAACAGAAGTCTGAAACAATTTTTAGAATGTAACAACTGTTCCACAAAGGTAAATCTATCCTTCACGGGGTAGCAAGAGAGAGAATTATTTGCCAATCACTTCTCAATCCTCGTGCCTAACTTCCTCTCGTCTCTTCAGCTCGAGCTACCATCGTTAGTATTATCAGCAACTCTCTCCACGAAAAAAGTTTTAAAAAAATTGAATTTTAGTGCTTTGGCTACCGCATCTTTTAATTTCTCCTCTTCTTACCACCGCAATCATCTCTGTCAATCTTTTTGGTAGCTGCAAGGATTCCTGGATTCTTTAACTTTTTAACCTTTCCATTTTCTCCCATTCGCCATAAAATTCTTGGTTTATTGCTACATTTTACTATAATATAGCTATTAAGCATGGCTGCTTTTTTTTCGACAATCTCTTTTCAAAGAAATCTGTCTTTAAATTCTCTGTGTTTATTATTTTCTTATATTATCCACAGTAAAGGCAATATTCTGCTTTTATTATGAATTTTTATTAAACATTTGAATGTAAACTGAATTTTATCAAAATTTGTCAGCTTGTTTTCGCTATGTTTCATCTGTATACTGTTGTTTCTTTACTGCTCTGCACCTGTTCCAGAAAGTTTATAGCCTAATGATTAATTAGTACTTCTAGTTAAAACGAATGAAATCTTTCGAATTTTCCACAAAATGGAAAGAAAATGGAAAATAAAAGTTGGAAATTAAGTTAAAATTTCCAACATATTTAATTTAATTTTTATAGTAACAGATGAAGAAAGTAATTTCTTCTAAAAACAAATTTTTGACTCAGTTCGAATTAAATGGAAATTAAAATAAATACTAAAAAAATTGAAGTTATGGAAAAATAGTTTGGCAGAAAAACAAAACAAATACAGTAGTATTGCAAAACCAATCATCTTTTTGTTTCAATTATCACTAAGCCTAGTTATAGGTTGATCAACTATTGTTTCAAATATTCACCTTTAAGAATCTGTAAGCAAAAAAGGATTTGAGTTAGCTATTTCTGGTATAATTTTCATCTTTCTATTTCACTTAATTGTATTAAGGGGACTTCTTTATTGAATTTGTTGATGTCACAACTTATTGCATTTATCACGCTGCTCTTTTTTCTTCCAACATCTTAAGATCGCAAAATCAACAATGATTCATTCATTAAGATGAATTGATATCTGTGAAGGGCTATTGATTGATATGAATTTATACAATAAAATATCGCTTTTTTTAAACGTTCTGATGTATCGAATCTTAGGTGTAAAATAAGTATCGATGAGTGGAATCGTTTCAACATGCAGCAACATTTGCATCGCTTTGGAATCCCATTGAATTACAGATGATGTTCGGCGGTTACATCTGGAAATTAAATCTGTTATTGTTTGAAGTTAATTTGGTGTTAAGTGGACCGCTGAAATTTGGTTCGAGTAATAATGTTGATTCAGTGGTTTTAGCTGATAGCGAAAAGGCTGTTATCATCGATACTTCGACCTCTTTTAGGGGTATTGCTTTAGCGGCTTACTAAAATATAGCTTGAGAAGCAACATGAAAGATAGAAAAAGCAGTAAAGTCCAAATATTTTTAGGTTTCAAGAACAAAATCGAGGTATCTGGATTAAATCAAGCATTTTTAATACTGATTTAATGCAAATATTGTTGAAATTAATGAAGCATTTCAAAATTCCCACTGAGATAAAATTTAATTCGAAAATATATTTAACAAACTGAATTTAGTCTTGAGTTCATGGGATGCATAAAATCCATGAAAATCCCAGATTTTCGGAATAACTAATTAAGTGAAGAAGAGCTTAAATGAAATTGTAGTAGAACGATTGGATACACCAATTGAACGAATCGAAATACGGCTTATGGACGAGAACGCCACACAACCAGTTGTTATTGATATTCAGAAATCAGTGCAAAATACGCCAACATCAAGTGATAAAGAAAGTGACAGTTCAATGATTGAATCAGGCAGTTTGCAAGAAAGTAATGGAAGCAAGAAGAGAAAAACGGATGAGCAGAAGTTAACATCATTAGGAGGATTTGAACTCAAAGTGGAACGAAAAGTGGAACAGCACATTGTCCCGAGATCCGATCGTCACTGGGACAATCATGATAGAATTACCATTTCGCAACCCGAATACGTGGATGATTTACCGCCCATTGATATCGATGATGAGGTGATTTTTCTTTCCGTTTTCTTTGAAATTCTTTCTATATTGACAATCGCTAACATAATTTTTTTTTAAAATGTGTTAGATCACTACATTTATGTTTCAGAAAGCTAATAAACCGTGACAGAAACTTTTGTGATGAAGCAATTATTCAAAATTTTGTTATTTACAGCTAAACAATTTGATATACTTTAGTTTTTTCGATGAATACTTTTATATACATCATATTATTGTGCTGATCGTCCAACCTAACTTTTCTAAGTGTTTAATTTCATAGAAAATAGGAATAACTAGTTGTCGATTTACTTCCAGAAGTAATTAACATAAAATTGATCTATATTAGAGAATACTCTTGCTACTAATTAGATTTGCATATTTCATGTTTTATGAAAGACTGAGAGTGTTCCATAACTTGCCATTACATTTTCGCGGAATATTTCGATTAAAATTTCTTCCGAAAAAAAAAAAGCGAATTAATTCAATAGAATCACATCAGCACAAATGACAGTTGCTGATAAATAACATTTGCAGTCTTTCTTGAAAATACAAAAATTATTGAAAATAATTTTTTAACTAGAAAATCTTTTCAAAACGTTATGAGATTTGTTAGATCAAAGAATAAAATGCCACAGAATAAATGTATATACAACATATATGCAACATTGTGCATTTCTTAAAACATTTTATTTCATCTATAATTATATTATTTCAATAAATGAGAAGTTGCAGGATGAAGCGACATTTGAAGTGTTGCCAGTTGAAAAATGTTATTTGAATCGTGATAAGTTAACACCGGATATTCTAAACGACATGGATAAGGATAAACGGAACTTATCTCGAATCCTCAGGCAGTACAATACGCAACTCCGGGCATACTGTAGCCCAGAGCATGAAGCACGGGACGAAGCTTTTAGGCTGGTGTTTTAGAATCCCAAAATATTCATTTGTGTTTTAAATGAGGTGTTAGCAAAATTTGAAATAATCTGTGTACTTGAAGGTCATAAGGAATAATTTAAAAAACATGAGTAGGAGACAATCAAAACAACCGTACAATAAAGCAAATGAAAATGAATCAGATGAGTTGATGCTATTATTTTTTTGTAAGTTCTAGTTTATTACACCGGAGATGTTTGATTGGAAGCCATAGTGTGTTTATAAAGTATCACTTCCCTAACAATCTTCCTCGAGCATCTTACTTAACTGATATCTTTTATCACAATATTACTTTGTATAGAAGTATAATAGCATGAAAAGTCATTTGCAGAATTTGTTTTGAGTCAATTTCATTTAGGAATTGTCCACTATGGCGAGAAGAAAAAATGATACACTATTATAAATGGATGCGATTGCTATACTGCTCGGATTATAATCTTTGGCCTAATGCACCAAAAATTAAGCGTTCATTTGGTGCTAATTTGCAACTTTTCGAAAAACTTTATGCCTTCATGCCGAAATAATATCTTGTCTCATCGCAGGTACAGGGTGTTTGTTCCAAAACAAAGCACTGCGTTTCACTTTTAACACCTCAGTTTTTCTTCTTTTTTTTCAAGAAACTTAATGCATTTTGGCGCCGTGTAATTTTTTCTTTTTTGTAAGATGCAAAATATTTCTTAGATGAGATATAAAATTTTCAAAATATTTCGATCAAAAAAATCATTTTTTGACAGCAATAAAATGGATAGTGAATGCTATATCGATAAGATGTATCAACAGATATGATTCCTGATAATAATAGATATGTGGCATACTTCTTGAGTTTTATTTTGCTCAGTTCAAAACTAAATAATGTGCCACTTATTTTTTTCGAATAGTGCATAGTAGGAACAACTTGTGTGTTCTCCAATGGTAGCAAACATTTTTCTAGCTTTTTTAAATTTATGTTCGTTTTATTTTTCAAGCAGAGAAATATCGATCGATTTTATTAATAGTTATTTGAAAGTTTAGCAAAAAAGATTTCTCTATTTTAATGATAGAATAGAAGTGAATTAAAATTAGACAAAGTCATGAAATATTGAAATTAAAGAAGGAACCATATCGATTCAGTGCTGCGTCGTCTGTGAAATTTAATTGCTTTTTCAAATGTTTACCTATAAAATTTGTAATGATGAGTCTCTGTGAACTTTTCCGCAAGCCATTTAGTTATTGTTGAAAAAATATAGGAAGACTTCAAGTAATGAAAGGATTTGTAAAGGATGAAGGAATAATTGATTAGTTCATGCTTGCCACAACTTTTGGAACGTAATGCTAATGATATTCATAATCGATTGATTTTTTGAAATTTTTCGGAAAAATTGGTATATGAATCTCTTGCTGTTTTATTTTTGTCATATCTATCCACAATATTGTTGCCGTTTCTGTAAAATGTTATCGGAAAATAGAAAAGTTTTCTCTTTCCAAAGTTCTTTTTTTTTTCATCAAAAAAAAAAAAAAAAAATTGAAGCAATTGTTCAAGAAATCTGCAAACAATCAATTTTATCTCTTCCTCATTTCCGTTTCCATTCTCTTGTTCACGTGTTTCCCATTTATTCTAGGATTCTGATTTTCTAAAGTCATTTACTGTTAAAATGTCAAAAGTTTGATTTTTTTATTTCGAAGCTGGAATTTTCTTATCTAAATAGCAATTATAATTGATATATATATTTACATAATATATATGGACATAATATAACGAATTTAAGAGCACAAAGTTTGTGCTCTTAAAGTAAAAGTAGAAAGACATGTTTTCAAATTAATTCATCCTTTTTTTTTGCAAAAAAATCACCAGCTATTTTATTTTGTCCTTTATTTAATTTAAAATTCAATTGAGTTTAACTTCCACCTTTCAGTCATTTTTCTTTTGGTCATTAATATGCATGCTGTAAAGGTAATGTTTATTGTGTGAATTTCGAAATGAATATTTTTTGAAATATTTATCAAATAGTTTAAATCTCAGTATGCTCTGCTGACCAATAATTATCATAATCACTATTTTTTATGAAAACTTTCCTATTATAAATTAACTTCTGCTTTTCTGAGATGCGTAATTGGAAGCAGTTTGTTGCAGTGAAGTAAGGAAGATAGGAGAGAGGAAGTGGAAATTATCTCAATAATTTGATTATTTGATATATTGACCTGAGGGTTCTTCCTGATCTTTCTATTTCGATCTTCAAGCCTTTCTCGGGAACAAGTCAGCAAAGTCTTATTCACGTGGTCACAATTACGCTCTCCTTTTTTTTTTTTAAAAAAGCCATATTGAATATTTTAATGGTCTCTTTCTTGTTCTGTCATAATTGTTTTGTAACAATTGCGTAAAATCATTGCGCTGATGTCATGCTGCGAGACGGATTCCATTATTTTACATAAATGCATTGTATTTGGCCATTAAATAGTTGACACAGATTCTTCAATTTTTTTTCAAGATTCGATGATCGATTTAAAGAATCCGTCTGTGCGTAAAAATTGAAGCTTTCATTTTGTAAAAGTTGGAACTATGTGTATATAAATCTAATAATATCATCACGTTCTCTTAAGACTCATGGCTTTTTTGCTAGACTATTTACCCAACAAATTCACGTTGTTTGGTACCACTACTTGTTTGACAATGTTACTATCATCATGTTTTTGATGAAATCCGTCATTGTTTCACTGATGTTTTAGTTATTTCAAAATTGTGGAAACCAAATAATTCGTATATTTCGTCACTGTCAAGTAATGGAATTAAATCCGAAACATAGTTTTCATGCATAAGCGCCGCACGGATATTCAAACATTGAAAATTAGAAACATGAATTGAAAAAAAAAAACAAAAGAAAAAAATGGTTCAGAAGATATTTCAGTTCTTTCAACTAATTTCTTATAGATCGTAAGATTTGTTGAGGAATTAGGCCAAAGTAAACTTTAGTGCAAAAGTAATAAATAATTTGAGAAGTGTAAAGGTGACTCGAAAAGTCGTTTTCGAACTTTCTAATTCGAAATTAATACCGCATGTGAACCATAATTATGAGACGTACTCAGATACACAGAAATATAGTATTTTTGATAGATATTACAGAGCATATTTATTCATTATAACTATTTCATTCGAATCATGATTTGATGCTGAATTTTATTCTGATTGCTGTGAGATAGAAAATTATTTTGTCATGAAAAAACTTTGAAATTTCTCGGAAAAAATTTCAACCAGATATTCCGAAAGTAATTTCTTTGATGGAGAAGCAAAAATTTCCTAGCCGATCGTCAACACAAATTTCAATCACACCTATCAATATTATCAGGACAAGCACAAGTTACATCTGTCTTCCCTGGTAGACACAAGTATTCGCATCCACCATTATTCACTGCACAAGCTGTGGCAACTGGAAAAGAGATACCGGATGAAATTTTGATTGGAACAAGAAATCCTCAGAAAAAAACAAATATCGAAGAATTCATGTTATCAATCCTTACTGCATACTTTAACAGAAATCATTCATTAACTTACATAATCAACTGCTACAAAACATTTACAAGAGTAATTTCCTAGAAAAAAAAGAATTCTGTTTACGAATTTCTTCCTAAAAAGGAAAGAGACAAACCTCCTTTGCATCGTAATGGTACAGAAACAAGACCGTACAATCGTCCAGATCCACCGATCGTTGCTGGAAATGACATGTATCCATCGCCATTCACTGACACCGAATGAATTTTATTGCTATAATAAAGTGCACATTTAGGCAATTTAAGGAAGTCAGACTGGTTTTTCTAGAATAAAATGTAAATTTCTGGAAATAAAAGCATCCTATGTTTTTCGATGCTTGACAAAAAGAAAAAAAAATTGAACGGAAATGAAAATGCAGACGTACTCGCTCCAATCGGTCCAATAAAAGCGTTGTTCGTTGTGGACAGTTAATCCAAATGGATACTGAAGTGGCGCATAAACAATTCGACGATTATTTCCATTTAAGCCAATACAAGATAATTGTTGTAAGCCTGCATCTACCCAACACAACTGACGTCGTTCCAGAAGAACGGCAAGTCCTGAACTGCTTTAGGATATAGTCTACAGGAATATTAACTACAGCATGTAGTTTTTATGGCAGAACAGCATGGTACCATTTGAAGTATCCTATTTTCAGTGAATCTTCTGCTCTATTATGCTCAACAAACACTATTATTAGCTCTACTGCAATATTACTGCCGGAGTTCAGATCAATACGGCAGTAACAACAGTTGGAATTCAGTTGAGCAGTATTCTTCTATCCGACCTTCTACGAACAGCAAAGGAAAGAATAACCTAGAGATCAATTTTTTTTTATTCTCTCATAATTATTTGTAAAATGAACGAATTGTTTGTAACGTATTTTAGTACCTATTATTGGCAATAGATGAAGTGCACTGTTTGGATATATGATAGAAAATGATTCCAAAAGTTTGATGATAATATTATTGGAACATATCTATCAATATGGCTTAGCAATAAGCATTTTGACTGATGAATACAAAATGAATAATACCGTTAGGTAGGTGCACCTCTGTGGTTATGAATGCGGATTTTTCGGTACCATCTAAACGTACACGTCCAATCACTGGATTTTCACGATGCCAATCAGAATAGTACAAATACCTGCGGAAGAGAATTCGATTTGAATCTTCGTTATTCAATTTTCGACGGTGAAGCATGTAATAGTTAACTGACTATTAAAAATCTAACGTTAGATAATGTCACCTATCAATAAGGTCGATGGCTAACGCGCGTGGATTTACTAATCCTTCATTAATTAGCGTTTTATAGTATTTTCCATCAAGACTGAGCACACCAATTTCATCTTTAACCGAATCCGCGTAGTAAACATTACGTGAAGACCAATCAACAGCAACACCTTCTGGACTTTTCAGCACCGAATTCATGAATTTTTGTTCATCCGTTCCATTTATCGATGCCGATAAGATTGAATGACCTAAAGCAATAATTAGAAATAGATTAAAAGTTCAAGCTAGCTTTCTATGATCTTCATTAGAAACATCATTGAACTGCTATAGCACCATAAATTAATTTTCACTCAGTAAAACATTTAGTTCTTTATAGGTTGCAACATGCGTTATCTACATGAGTTAAATGCTCTTGTATTCATAATACGTAGATTTTCACTAGTATTCTTATAAGAGAATTTACATAATTCCAATAAGTTATGAAACATCTTAATTTAAATTCAAATTCAGATTTTAACTGTTATTTACCAGCATTATCGCTCCAGACGATCCGTTCTTCCAGACAATCAAAATCAATACCAACAGCTATTTGATGTGGTACCACTATAAGCTGAAAGAATAAAATGATGAAGATAATTAATTAGATTGAATTATCGTAACAAAATATGCATTTTTTTCAAGAAAGATACCTGTTTTCCCGGCAAACCAGGACTGGTACTTTTTTGGATTATTGTCATACCACGACAAATAAATATTGCTTCGTCGCGACTTTCACTATCTGCTGCAATTGTAATTTTAATGGATCACGAAATACCATTCAGCAGATCAGATCAAAAAAACAATGGAAGATACAAAATATTGATTCGTTGTTTTAATGAATAATATAAGAAAATGATTTTTACTGCACTCTGCAGCATTCTTCCGTCATGTTTTGAAGGATTATCATCAATATTTCACATCTTTCATTTTGCAAAAAAGCCAAACTCCTATCACAGGATATTACATACGTATGCAAGTTTGGCCATTCCCGTGATATCCATAATGGCAGTTACAAACATAATGACCATATTCGTTTGGCACGCATTCTGCATGTTCATCACACAATGATCGATCATCCAAACAACTAGCTGCAATGCCAGGACTTTTGTATGAGAAAGATTTCTTTGCAAGATGCCAAAATCCGCTACAATATCCATCATCTCATTTACATGTTACTTGACTTATATCCCTTATTGTCTTGTCTAGTTGCTAATGAATTAGGTTTTATTTTCATCATTTCAGTCCAATCAATATTCACTTTTACTATTTCAATTTAAAAAATCCTCGATAAGTTAAATATTAAAAGAACACATTCACATAAATATGACACAACATCATTGTAGCTGGCAAGAAATGCAATGTTTGTAAGTCGTGAATATTAATCTATAATACATTTGCGCAGTATCACATTAAAACTTCGATATTAGTTATCTGCCGTGCTAAAGTGATAACTTTATCTTTTTCTCATTCTAATCATTTTTGCTAGCAGCACTCAATCAAATAAGTACAGCAAAAATTCTTATCTTATTTCATAGTTTACTATTCCCATTTACTTGTGCTAGCAAAAATTGCACCACCACATTGCAAAAGCGAGTGCAAAAGTGCAAAATTAATGAAAGTGTAAAAATTAATAACAAACTGTATAATGTGCACAAATTTCCATTGCCTACATATCCTTGCATGCAACGACATCTCCAGGAATCATCAGCTTCAACATGCACACATTGTGCATGTGACGAGCATACACCACAACGGTGCAAACCAACTAAAAAAACAACCACAATGTGCAGAGCGGTAATTTCACTTTATTTGAACCTTTTTTAAAAGCATTGAAAAATCTTGCTTAAATATCCCTAGACTATCAATATCACTCAGACTCAGAGGTAATACTGGGCTTAGTGGGCTAATAACATTTAATGAACGGCATAAATAAATAAGATGGATTAAACCACAAATGAGAAATTAAATGGAAGATGCAGAAGATCTAATCACAGCAAAACTTTAACCAGTGGTTTCGAAAAGTTAGACAAAATGTTAAATGATCCCAAAGCAAGAATCACTAACTGTTCAACCTTGCATGATACTTGAGATTACAGCTTCAGGAGTATTTTAGTCGATCTTGAGATCCTTGCCTTATGCTACGTTTTTTCTATTTTGCTCTGTATTGATCCTGACCTTTTTAACCTTTCACATTAAAGCACAACCTTCTTCACGGCAATCTGCATATCCGTCGCCTACGGTGCCATCTTTACAAACACACTCGTACCGTTCTTCTCCCCTACTGTATATACAGTGAGCACTATGATGACAAATTTCCGGTTGTTCATTGCATGTTGTTGCATTTTGCGTTACGCACTGTCGTCCATTACCGATAAAACCTTTAAAATTTCAACGATAATTCTGGACAGTGCAAAACTTAAATTTTGAAACTAGAAATGTAAATAATTACTAACCCTCCAAACATTTGCAAGTGTACGTTCTCTCAATTTCTCCAAACACACAGTCAGCATTCTCGTGGCACATCTGTTTATTGCCAGGTGTGCAATCATCTACAATTATTTTAAATTCTGATGAAGAAAAGTCATAATTTAGCTTCAGCAGATTTAGAAATGAAATCGATAAGCAAAGGCCAAGAAATCTGGCAAAATGACACAAAAGTGGACTTTTCAAATAATTATTTCAAAAATATGACACAGAAGATAAAAAGATGTGCGGCAGAATAGTTTGTCTTGTTATCCGTGTGAATGCCTGAAATCCAAGAATTTCCATTCTTGGTAATTTGAAATACTTTTTAATCAATAATCATTTGCTGTGACATAAAAACAAGATAATAATTACTGGTCAATCTTGAGTGATGAATTAATAATAGGAAAAACCTCATAAGCATTTATTTTTTAATAAATGTGAACTTCAAATCCTTTGATTGCTCCTCAATCTTAGTCGATTCTTTTAGAAGATTGACATGCCGGACCAAACGAAGACTACGCGTAAGAAATGAATTAAAATATACACTGTATCTCATTTTTTAAACCTGTCAAACCTGCAATGATACATCGTGTGACACCATCACCCCGATAACCAGGCAAACATTCGCAGAAATAATCCAGTGAATTTTCACGAACTACACAATGAGCATTCTGATGACAGTCGCTTGCCTCACGGCAAGTTTTAGCATCTATTGGTTCTGTAAGAAAGTTAAATTTGCTGATATTATGCTGTTGAGAAATTTTCTGATATTCCTCATACAATAATCTACAAAGATAATAATTATTGACCGACTTCAAATGTGGGTCTTCATTAATATTAGCTGATCATAATTATTTTTATGTTGCAGTAGCATATAGACCAAGGACAGTAGCAATTTGCAAAATGGAAAATATGAGATATGGATAGAGAAAGGAAAAAGATGCTTGCTTGTCGATATCAGAAACTGTCCATTTCTGTCTTAGCATTAAGAAATTTTTTAGAGATTTGGATTCAGAGAGGGAAGATGCGGAACATCAGAATGTCATCTCAAGAACATCTTTCAAAAGATAGCAGTTTGTGCAACAGTAAAAAAGTGAAGGAAAGGGTAGAAGATGCTACCAGGAAGCAAAGGTGGCAGAAGGGTATTCTGTCGTACAACCTCACACATGTAACCATCACCATCGAAACCATCCAAGCATCTACAGTAATGACGACTGGTATATGCATCCAACACACATACTGCATTCAGATCACAGTTACCCAACTTATCACATCCTAACATAGCATCTGCAAAATTCGTCTGATGGTTAATGTCACAGAAGCAGCTTTTTAAGAAATATCAGCACTGATATAACACGAGTTGAATCATCTCTTCATGTCAGTAGTTGACGATATCAATAGATTGCTTGGGTAAACGAATTTTTTACAATTTTTTTTTTTGCATTTCTCAACTGATAATGAAATTAAATTTCTAATAAATAGATTTACTTTGAAATAACTGAATTTTTCTGTATTCGTTCTGACAATACAGTCGCTTGAAACATATGCATTGTTGGAGTGATGACCGTAACTCGAAAAATAAATTTGTATATCTAATACTATACTTCTCTCAAGGGTAAATTTTGCATGCAATATTGAAAGAAGCATAGAAAATTCAGGCAGCGTACATGCAGGAAGATTATCCAACGAAGTCATGGTACATCGATGACCGTCTCCCGAGAATCCTGGACGGCAGCGACAACGATATACGCTTTCACCACGGTCATTCTTTTCAAAGATGCAATCAGCATTGGTATTACAATTATTAACCACATTACAAGGCACTCGTTCTAGAAATTCTTTGCTAGAATCTGCAAAAAAGAGAAAGAAGCAGAAAAGTCAAAAAGAAGCGAACTAATTAATGTTTAGAAAGGAATCAGTGTTGATTTCTTTTAAAATGAATCACTACTTTAAAAAACTTGAAAAATATGTTTTATAAGAATAAAGCGAAAAAATAAATTCATCAGTTTCTCGATTATTAATGTTAATAACACTCTTCAGTTAATAAAATGACCATTTTGAAACTATTTACATAGTATCACGTGTTACTGAAAACGAAAGGTCAATGACTGCAATAGATAGGTGCCTAAAAGTTTAATACAAATTTATGGTTTTCTGTATAATTGAACTCAGGCTTACAAAGAACTATAAAGTTCTTTTGCAAAACTTTTATTTCTTACTGCTGTCTCCTTTTGATTCTACGCAATTCACTCCATCACTAAAATACGGTGGCACGCAGACACAGCGATAGGCGCCAAGTTCATTGTTATATACGCAGTTACCGTGTATCCCACATTCTTCATGTGAACGGCAAACTTTGCCTGCAATTAATTTGAAATTCATTTAAAATCTGTTACGTTTCTAATCCACTTGGCTTTGTATCAATCTTCAAATATGTTACCAGATGGTTTTCGCGGTTTTTCACATGAAGTTTACTTTTGCAGATTAATTCAGAGAACTTTTGAATTAAACAAAAAACTAAAAAAGTACTGAAAAAATGATTCTTGCACAAAATTTGGTTGTTTTCACAAATAATATGATTGAACAATAAAAAAAAAAAATGTAAACTGATGCCGTCATCAATACCATCTGGTACATTCGGCTTTCGCTGGTCACTAACGTCGGCGGCACAGCTGATTCCATTCCCAGTATAACCGTTCTGACACGTACATTGCTCCTAAAAGCGATGATGAGAAATAAAGAGATACACATTTTCATTGCTGCCAGTATTTGGTAATCCCTATATGATATAATGGAACGATGCAGAGCGGATAATCTCTGCTTTGATAGTATGCTTCTGAAGATTGCATGGTACTTGAGAAATATCCTTGTAAGCTAGTAACAACTATATATTGCTTCTGTTCTGCAATAGAATTTTTGATTAGTTTTTTCTTACCAATAATTTTTGACTAAATTGATGAAAATTAATGGTAATTATATGAACTCACACGTCCTGACGATGAATTACAGTAAGCATTTGCATCACATTTGTAACCTCCACATGTCTGTTCCACTTGCTCTGGCTGAGAATCTTCGATTACTACCTGTTTGATTTCTGTCTCTAAAACATCTTACATCTTTTATAGTATCATCTCAAATCACACTACCGTAATTGCAGTGAAGAAGTGATGTCATGAAAAACCATCTCACCTCTTTCAGTAAGCTCTCGAAATATAAAAGAAAATAAACCTGCCGGTGGCCCACAATGATGCACGCCATCACCAGTATACCAACCGCGACATTTACAGTAACCCGGTTCTCCGTTCTTCCCAAAAACACATTCTCCCCACTGATGACAGTCTCGATGGTCGAGACAACCGCTTCCGATCACTGGGGCTTTTTCATCTATTTGATCATCAACCCCGATCTCTAAAAAATCTTTTTAAACATTAGGAACTAGTATATAAATTTAAATTTAAAAATCGCATTAGTTGCTAAAGTGGAGAATCAAGAAAGAGAAGACAACGAATTGATAAGCTTAATTTATTAAAAATAATTCGATATTAAAATTAAGTTGAGAAAACTATAAAACTCATTAAAAAAATCGAGAAGTTCGGGAGTATTTATTACACTAACTTTCCATTATTTAAAATACAGGGCTTCAAGAGAATAAAAAGACATTCGATATAGGGGAGCCGATTAGATATGCATCATTTAAGTTAATATAATAAACACTGAATGCTCGCATTAAATTTTCAATTTAATCAAACAAAAGAGAACTTAAAATGTTCATATTCGATCTTCAGAGTAATCAAAAAATTTCAGGTACCGAATAAGTTTACAATTCAGGGATTCCAGTGAATTAATTCGTTTCTACTTGTTTTTCAGATGGATGAAATCTCGAGCTATAATTTTATCTTGTACCATGAATGATCAAAGCAACAAATGCTGTCCTTCCGTGAAATCGAATTAAAAAATGTATGAATGCAAAAATTTATTTTTGATTACCTATTATAATAATGCAAAGAATTCTAAGTAAATATTGGAAGAACTATTAGCATAAGAATTGGAATCAAAGAGTACTCAATTATGGGTAGAAAAAAAAGAAGAATTTTAAAATCTTGCTTCGACAAAGATGTCCATCTCCTTCGTATCCATCATCACATCGACACTCAAATGTACCTTCCAAATTGATACAGATGGCATTATGACCACATTTATGTTCTCCTCGTTCACATTCGTTCATATCTGCAGTATGAGGTACATCTTCATTGAAATTCAGTATACCAGTTTCTTTGCTATTGTTCTTCATTTAAAGAAAAAATATAATTCTGGAATGGTTAAAACTCTTGGTAATTGATGCTTTTTTATCTTAATTATTAAAGTTAAAAGTTTCCATAATATCTACCGATATATGAAGGTCAATAAAATACTAAATACAAAGAAAACAAAATAATTTGATTTTAGATTGGAACTGACCAATACATTTCCAGCCAAGCTCCGTGTTGTTGTCGTACTCCGCTTGATATCCTTTTATACATTCACAACGATACGAACGTTCTACAGGCATGCAAATCATATTTTGCAATGTACATAAATGTCGACCACTTTCACAAGCATTCTTAAATTGCATTCAAATTCCATATTCAATTATTAAGATTATCATAAGACGTAATGTGCTAGAATATAATAATTTAAAATGAATCAAAATTTAATGCAATATGATGATGTGAATAAAAAATGCAAGGGATAAATGTAAATTACTTGTAGACAATTGGTGCATGTTAGTCTTTGACTTTCCACATCTTCCTTCTGCCGATGGGATTGCTGATTACGGTAGTGTTTCTGTTGTTGTTGTGACTGCTGATCAATATCAAGTAACTGTTGGCCATGGATATTGGACAGTCCTATCATGACATTGGTATCTCGATTTGTTGCCATATTTGCAGATGCATAACGTACGATGTGTTCTTCAACATCGTAGACAACATGGATTCGACTGACATGAATCACGATCACCGGGTCTTTCGTGAACTGCAAGGGAAAAGAAACAATTTGAATTACATCTGCGAATTAGATACATTACTTTGGTATCGTGAAGTAAAATGGCAGTAAAGTTTGTAAGATACAACAGATGTTCGGTTATAGTAGTGAATGTTTATCGATTGGATACTTATTTTTTCTTAAACCAGATCTAAGAATAAGTAAAGTAATTTCTTCTTTTCAATCCTCCTCAATAATCAAATCACTATGAATGAAATATCCAAGAACAAACTTGTCAATCATAGACGAATATGCATGTATATCATGATAATGGCAACTGCTATGATCTGGATAATAGATCAAAGATTATTATGTAGGATCTTACTCTGCATTAAGCCATTAATTACAATTTCAGTATTTTTTGATTCTACGTTTAAGAATCTGAAACTACCTCTCTAAACGGACATTCTTTATAGTGTATCTGTTGGTCAGTCGAAAGTTTCATTTGTGTTTCCGCACCATTTTCCTTTACCGTTATCATTTGCGATGAATATGATCGCAAAAACCCTGCAAGTTTATTGATTATATGATATTTTCAGATTTCAAGATTTCGAATTCTAGTGATTTTTGTTAAGTAAAAAAATTATGTTTGTCAAATTAATTGTAAAAACGATTTCATTACCAGGTCCTTCGCGTCTGTATTCTTCCTCATGATCTGAATAAATTACCTCTGCATCTTCCATCAACTTCGGCAACGTCCCTGAGATGAACATCTGAATTCCAAATAATATATGTTTTATTTTTTAGATGAATTCAGTCACAAATAAGGAGAATTATACTCTTCATATATGATCCTCAAAATCTCAAACTTTAGTATCAATTGTTGATAAAGCCAAAATATTTGTAAAATAAGTGAACGAAATAATCCAAGTAATCTGTGTAGGAGAAATTTCTAATGTTTCTCAGACAGATGAGCCACTTATCTAGGCATAAAGGCCTTTATTCTTTCGTTTTCCGATCTGTCAAGAGAGTTTATGGGCAACGTGTGAAATGTTGAGATGTGACTTTCAGGAATGTTGCAAGCGCTGAAGCTAGTGAAAATTGTCCATCTTATCTTTCGTCTTCATATTCAATAATTTATATGACTAATGTTTGTAAATCCTTGCTCAATATCAGTCCCAGGGATTATTCATTAAAAATGCAGCTTTTCGTAGTAGCTAGCTCAGTTTCGTTACATTGATATCTTCGACGCGAGTAGTCTGTACAACGTTGATGTCTTCAAAGCGGTTAGATTTTTGAACATCAGTGTTGCCAACATCGGTATATTCAACGGAAGCAGCTTCATTAACAGCAGTTTTTTTTTTTCAACATCAAATCAGTGGTGTTCAGTTCCAGTCCATTTCAAAAATGATTTCAACGATAGCACGAAGGACAATTCAGCAGGAGATAACTATTGGTATCTTTTATATTTACCGTATATTACTCATTTACTTCTTACTATTGTATGAGCATGGTATTGTTTATAATATCGTATAAACTCAGGAAAACCTATTGCTGAGCTATCGGAGCCACAATAGCAAGAAACAATCCCCAATCTAACTAATCTAGAATCCAAGTTACAATTCGATCAGATTTTTTTTCCAACATCAATGACACTTACGTGTGCTTTGAAGTAATGATAAATGTCACGGCCAGAAAACTGTTGCTTAATTGTTACCATATACCGATCTCCAATATGGACATTCACCGTACGATTAAAAAGGCCTCCTTCAGAATATTTTACAATTAAATTAAAGATCAAACGACATTGTTTGCATTACTTATGTAATTGCGAATTGGAAGCAAAAAAATGTTCCTTGTTTTTATTTTTTTATAATGCTAAGATAATTTTTCAAAGTTTGATTGTTCGATCAAATTTATTGAACTTTGTAAGCTGAAATCAAACCAAAAACGAGAAATCAAAATATTAATAAAGAAGAAAAAACCTGTAAGCATAAATCCGTTGTAAGATGTTGGCGATATCACCTAAAAATTTATGCATAACACTCATTACTTTAACTTATGTATTTTATTCATTTTTTTTTATAAGTTCTGCTTTGAAAGATGTCAATACGGTATCAGCATGCATTTTATCAATTACACATGGGGCGGATGAAGTTAATATAATGTTTGCATTCTATTCTTTGTTTATCATTTTCTTTATACATCTATTTTTGCCACACCTATGAATCCTCCACTAAGAAATGGCGTTTTTGGTAGAACATATCAAAGATAAAAAAAATCATGAAAAATCAAAGTGGAACTGATTATTTTTTAGGAATCTTAATGACAGAAACTATTTATCTTATGTCATATTATTATCCTGTAAAGCTTAAGCAGCGAAAACTTTTGCGCTTTTCCAGCAAAAGTTATTCTGCAAAGTAGTTGAGATTCTGCATATTTTTCAGGTTTTAAATTTATTCCATTTTCTTTTAATCCCTTTTCTTTCTTCAAAAGTTATAGTTGAATTTGTTTAAATTTTCAACTGCTAAAGAAACCTTAGCAAATAACCATCCCATAGCGCCACCTATCGCATTCAGCAACAATAAAGATCGACCAAGCTCTGGCGATATTTGTGAAAGTGCTGTATAACTTCGACCTTCTTCAACCATCACATAAGTATGTAATTCGGTTCGATCCATTTCCTTCCCATTTATCACACCCTCAAAACCACCATTGATTCTCTGCGGCTCTCCTTAAAAGCAATAATTTAGATTTCCATGGCTATTGTAATAATAAATAATAAAGATTTTTGTTGATCCTTGAAAAATCCTTTTATGTTCAACTAACGGCGATATCATCAAATCCTTATTATTCACACTTACTAATTGAGATATGTTTAGGTCTGTGATTTGGGACTAGCTCCCATTTTATTCTTGAAAATGGGCAAAGACCGTCGACAAAAAATGCAATAAAACCTTACCATCTTTCAAACATTCTTCGCCGTTACCGTAATAGCCCGACAAGCATTCACAACAGTAACCTGGATCGTAGTCAATACACTTAGCATGCGAGCTACATGGTTGCAGCTGAATTTTTATAAAAATATTTACAGCCTCTTGTTTCGTACTGTTATTATAATTAATTGTATAGAAAATAAGCATTCATTGTTTATTATAATTTCTTATCTTTATTTAATTCCACTCGTTATATTATTCCATCACTATCGCGTCATGAATAATATCTGTTAAATTGCCAGTCATTGGACTTGAATTTTTTCGGATTTCAATATTTTATTGAAAATTTTTAAGAACTTCAAACAAATAACAGTGCAAGGCAAACTTTTTCACTAGCAACAGCACAGCTCAATGCAATGCCTTCAATGTCGTGAATTGATCCTGAATTTTCCGGATCCATCGGAACAACTAATTTTGATTCTGAAAAGGGGCTATGCAAATATATTACTGCAATAATAAACGGGTCTAATAAAGATCTTTTATGTTTCATAATAAACGCAACAAAATAATTTTCTAACTTTATTAGTAGACATTACCTCTTTCATTTTCGTCATCTGTCTTTGGCTGTTTGTCTTTGATGTCTTGTTCTTCTAAGGCACCTTTTGCTGAATAAAGAGCTTTTTTGAATTTGATTTCAAACTTACTTAAAATTTGATTTCGAATAAAAATCAATGGTTTTGGTAGGTTTTTCGTTATTTTGATGACTAAAGATACAAAGTTTTGAAAATTCAAAACTTACAAGCAGATTCTTCCGGTCTTACGCTACTTTGCTCATGTTCGTTTGGTACTACTACATTTTTGTCTACTTCATCAACATTTTCCTCCACTTTGTTAGATTGTGGTGGTTCTGAAACCTGACAATTATTCTTTGGTTATGGGATGCAATTACTTCCTGTTTTTATCATTATTTAATATAAAATTGGAATGATGAAACGATTTTAAGCATAAAATTTGCTAGAAAAATTTCCCGCTTTTATTGTGATTCGTTTCCACTTATCTATCTGCCTAAGAAATAGATTTTTATGTTTTGTATTGAATTTCAATAATATTATGAACTTTCAATTGCTAAATTTTAAATTTAATTTTATAAACAATAAAATGCTATAGAAACAAAATTTTTAGGAATTGTAGAAATGGATAGAAAGACAAGTTGAAAGGTTAAACTGTCAACAAAAAACGAGATGATGAAAATGCAGTGCCAAATTACTGAAGACATAAACTATAAGGAATAAGATTGAAGAACTTCTTGAATTAACAAAGGGTAAAGAATTTACGATTAAGTTCGTAACAAAGGAAACAAAGCGAGAAGGACATGCATGAAAGTTGTACTTAACTATTCTTTCAGAAATTGCTCTATCATTAACAGCAGTGATAAACAAGGTTCTCCAGTAAGGGCTAGAAAACACACTGAATCAAGCTTTAAATTGTCATCGCTATTTTTTTTAATTTTTGATTCATCTTTTAAACATGGGAGAATCAATGAGGATATTTAAGATATTTCTTCATTTTTTCCTTCAAGTTTTTTTTCACCCCTCAAGTCTTCGAGAAAATTTGGAAATGTCAATTTTCTATCAAAGAGGTATTCTATCCATCGTAATTCTATCTTTTATTTTATCATACAATTCCTTAAATTATCCAAACCGTTTTGGACACTACCTTAAGAAAAAAGGGGAAAAACAGACGTGCACAAACACAAAGCGAACATCCACGATCGTCGGTCAATACTTGACATTCCGCTGGACACTGATCATGGTACGGATCTGTTGGACAATCTTCTGTTAATGGTTCTAGAAATTAAATTCGAAAAAAGATGCTGAAATTCAGCTTCAATGATTTTTATCATGGAATCATATCCACGGCTTTTTTTCTACATTCACATCTAAAGCATACGATGCAGAATTAAATCCTCTCACACAGATTTGATTGAGATCCTTGTACTTCCCATTAATACCAAAATGTTGTCAATCGTCTTCACTTGACTACTGTTAAATTTTACCACATATTGCTCTATGTTGTATTGACACTAAGATTTTTTGGCTTAGGAAAAAGATAGAACGAATGGATGAATGGATGGAAAATGAATCCAACTTATATTGATAGACAATTCGTGAAAGTAATTCTTCGAAAAATTGAACACTACTAACTGTGCTGTCGTTTATGTTCATTATTAGAGTCATATTCCTGCTCATAATCGCTGTAATTGTAATCATCTTCAACCAACGCTCCTCGTGGATCTTCAGGTGCAGCACCTGATATTCGAAAAATATAGGTACCTTCGTTTTGGTTATTTGATAAGCTGAAATCGCTACAGTTAACGATTCACTAGAAGTTCCTGTTTAATACAGTTTGCAAAATAAATGGAGAACAAAAAGTGAGGAATTCGCTCTTTCAAACATCAAAATAGTTTTCCGATGATATGTCACCATTTATTAATGATATGTTACCATTTATTACAGTAAGTTGGCAGTTTAACTAGCGATTTCAAGAGTTCAAGTAAATTTACCAAGTTCAAAAGAGAAAATTATCGAAACATATTTTTTTTCTTTTTGAGATACAAAGATTTAGTCTTATGTTAGTGGTGATTTGAAGTCAAGTACTCCTTTTCATCATTTCAGTTCGAGAATTACTTTTATGCCATTAGTTCGAAGTCTTGTGATAAATTAAACTTCACAACTTACTTCACAAGTTCCTTGATGCTAACCGTTCCGCTATTGATCATTGATTCACGTCGCCCATCGGAGGAATAGAGACCGGCTTGCGCATGCTGATCATTCCTTCCAGTCCAAGTTATTCGATTGTAAATGAGGAAAACATAGGAACTCATTCCATCTGTTACTAAAATCATCTGAAAGAGACAAAAAAATAAATTTGACCATGGAATAATACTGCTGTAATGATTATCATAATGACAAGTGCTATCAGTTGGTTGAATCTTTTTTTTTTGTTTGCTTAAATGCTTAGTGCATCCATTTTAACGAATAGTCAGTTCATTTCAACTCTGTCAATTAAAATGAAAATAATAATGGCTTCGTCTCCAAAATTTTTGATTTCAAAATTAAGATAAATCTTTTAAAATATTTGTAATGAAGTAATTACCTGAAATTGGTTTGAACCTTGTCTAGGATCTTCACCCATCATATCACTCCATGTTATTACAACAGCATGTAAAGCTTTGAAATCAGATGATTCTCGATTCGGAAAATTTCTTCGAATTTTATCCGTCAAGTCGTGTAGTAAATTCGTGTCACTTGAAGTCGCTCTGATTTGTAAAAAAAAAAAGAGTTTATTTGACTAAACAAGAACCAAAAAGCCAAAATTATTTTTGGAAGAATGCTTTTATTGGTACAAAGTGAAAATAAGTCAAATAATTTGATTTTTCTAATCGAATTAATGTCAAATTTTATATTTTGAATTAGAGAATTGTTTTTTTTTTTTCGAAAATTTTGGTGTTATTAAAAACATCTACCTATAAAAGATTTTCCCTGCACTGACTGGAGCAAAAAATATTGCAATAGCGTTGATCTTTGCCTGATCCAAATCGCTTACATGCGTAACATCGAAAGTTTTACCAAATGTTACAATACCTTTCGAATGGATGAATAATTCATTTTGATTCTCTTCAAAATATATTATTGGCACATCCAGTGTTACTGCGTAAGAATCATTTGAAAATGATAGCATCTGAAATGTTAAGAATAGAAGGATCAGTGATAATTCAAGCCAATGAAGGACATAATAAGAAAGTATAAAATTGATGACATTTTCAGGCAACTTCAGTGTATTATCAGAATAAATAATGAGCAAGTTGGCTTCACTATAAATTATTATAGCAAGAAAGATGGAAGAAATTATCAGTAATAGTTGCTTAGGAATACAGTAATCTTATTGCTATGCATGTGCATTTAATTGACATTTTCAATACCGTCACTACATACCGTCTTAGTAACAGTAATATTCATAGAATCACAGGCTTGTTACAATGCGTCACTATGCTAAATTTTCCTTACCTGATCGCCATGTTCAAGATTGAATTCATAGAGTTCTGCTCCGAGAGAACGTGTTGTTAATAAAGTAATATAGTATAAAAGAAGCAAAAACAGCATCGCTTTTCGAAATAGTCACAAGAATTTCGCTTAAAACATAGTCATAAATTAAAATTCCTGCAAAAAATATTTCGTTATTAGAATTTCATTCATTTCTGAATAGTTTTCGAAAATTCGATTTGTTTCTTCGGATGTTGAAAATCTTCCCCTGATCGTCAAAGATAATGATGTAACATAATTAAATGATCAATTTTTGGGTTTAACTGAGCGAAATTCCGAAAGTTTAATCAGTAAGTTAAAAAAAAAAAAAATGGAATGATTTATGATCCTTTTAAAGAGCTGGAATAGTTGAAATAGTATATTTGAGCAGACAACGCTGAATAAATTTTTTTTAATTGGATGCTATACAATGTTTTTATATTTATTGCTAGATTTTTGGATTTGTGGAAATAAGACTGTTTGAACCATGGAAAGATTCGAAGCCCTGCAAACTGAAGTAAAGAACTAATAAAATTTGTTAGAAGATATGAACTGGATGGACGACATCGAATCACTGAAATCGAATTACCAGATTATCTCCAAAAGTTTTTGGAATGATCTAGTCAAGCATAAACGAATTAGGCAAACATACACACAAAGAAAAAGTGGATATAGATTCCCTTCACAATGGAATTATTTTTTTGAAAGTCACTGATCTTTTTTTGAAGATGGAAAGTTCCATTCCATTGCACATTTGACCAAAGCTGATGAAATAAATTATGCAATATAATCTGCTATTGGATTTCGACAAAAACTATTTCATGCTTTCGCAAAATCTTTCATTTATTTGGCTTGGATAATCGAAAATTAAGTAAAGCTTGTCATTTGAGATACGGAAAGCAATCTGAATGACAAAATAATAAAGACTTGTGGAAGAAACAAGTTATGGAAAAACGATAAAGAATTCGAGATTTTGTTGCCGATCAATTTTCTGGAAAAGTTTTTATTTATTGCATTATTTTAAGATTGGAGAATTCACTGAACAAATATAAATTCGTATTTAAAGTATTCTTTCTTCCTCTCTTCCTCCACCTCCTTTCCTTCACAATGCTCTATCATTGCGGCGTCCTCAATATTCAAGTTTAATGCAGAAGAAACTGCAGAAAAAGATTTTTCCTAATATCACGCATTTTTAGATTCAATGAAAGTTCACCTGTAGCTGAAGATTTAAAGATGCTTATGGTCACCGGAATACCAGAACATATCAAAAAAGGAGTGCGAATCGTTTTATGGGGTCTTCTTCGAAGTACCGAGTGGTCACTTTTATTTAAGATTCCAAAAAATTCTCAAATATCCCTCCTACTATATACAAGAATAGAATATTCCGTTATCGTTAATGCTAATTTGTCATTTATTGTTCTCTAAAATTCTTTAAACACAGAGTTTTCAAATACCATCAGAAGGGAACATGAAGTTGAAGAACAGAATTATAACACACTTTTCATTCAAATAACCGAAATTTTTTTGCCATGCAATAGCAATCAAGTATTTATGTTAAACCCAAATAAATTTTTCTTCTGCGATACTTTTTGTGATAGATTGATAAGAACAACAGCAGAAACTTTGGCATTATTATAAGTGAAAAATTATCAGTTCTAAGCTTCTTAAGAATTTTATCAATTAGAATGAACATGTTGCAACAGAAACTGAGACCGAACTTCTTTGTAAGTTTAAAATGATAATATTTTGAAACTATTTTTAAACAGATCCTGAAGCAAAATATTTTTATGAAATCATCTTACCTATTTCTTGTATGTTTTAAATTTTTTTGATGAATTTAGAAGATCACAGAATTATTTAATAATTTAATGTTCAAGTACGGTATACTTCCGAAAGTCGCAGAAAAAACTTATGAGTAACAGTTGCTGAAATAGTTTTATTATTACCTGTTGAAATTAAATAGCAAAGAAAAAAGTAGTCCCGGGAAATTCCAAGTTTCCGAGAAGTTGCGAAAAATGTTAATGCAAAAATGTTCAAAAGTCGTGTTGCTGAAGTTAACGCAATTTTTGCCATTATCGACTATAAACTGATAAGATTTTTTCAGAAAATTGCAGGCAATCAAAAACTTTTCCCGCCAAAATGAAGTTTTTGGAATGCAATTTAAAATTTAAATACATATAGTATATTCATAAAACGATAGCATATAGTTCATTTGTTCCTTCAATTCCTTTTCAATAATAGTTGATCGGTCAAGTTCAATTGGTAGATATGAAGTGTTAATAATCAGATTAACAATTATTTTCGAAATGCTAAACTAAATATATGAAAATATCAATGAAATAATTGTGAATGAAATAAATGTCAGTGAAATAATTCAACAAAATGGAAGTGATTTTTGGTTATTAAACAGTATGACTGGCTGATTAGAACTGTTGAAGAAATGCATTTGATGAAATATGATAGACAAATGTTGATTAAGAATAATATTAATTCTCCGAAAATATGATCCGGGAAATTTGCAAGTCTGTCCTGCATATTTCATAGGGATCCAATTTATCATATATCAGCTGCATAATAAACATCCTCGCATATCAAATAACTATTTCGAATTCCAATTTTTCGGTGATCTGCTAATTGCCATAATAATAAAAAATATATATTATAATTAACTTGATTCGGACGCATAGGCAATAAAGATTACAAACAAATTAAACAGGGAAAGAAGCGATGTATTCATATCTAAGTGCTTCGTATGGTTCAACTGATAATTATATCAAAAAATCAATGCTGCTGATAATGACAGCACAATGTATAATATTTCAGTATTGTCCGATAGTCTGTATACTTCCCTTTGATCAAAATTTTTTCAACTGACAATTTTTAGTATCAAAAATTTGTCATCCAGTTTCTTGCAAACAAAATTTGCTTGAAAAGAAAAAAACAAATAAAATAAAAAGCCTAAAAAATTTATAGATGAATAAGTCTAATCCTTCAAGTTAGTAAATGGAATTTCTTATTAGCAAATGAAATCACGAAAATAGGGCTTTAGGCTCAAGACACATAAAGTTAAGAAAATAGGATTCTGAAATGAAATTCAAAATATAATTTCAGGTGAAGATCTTGTAACGAAATTGTTTTGCGACTGCAGTAACGAAAAAAGGGGTCAATAGAGAAACAAGCAGAGATGCTTTCGGATATTAACTTTGAGTTGCAATTGAACTATACAAGCTTTATATCAGTTTCTTACTCTTCGAGTTTCCGAAATGAATGCTGCAGCAGGAAAAAAAATAATAAGGAAATTCTTTCCAGTAAACAAAACCTGGAATTCTGTTAAGACAATAACAAACATGTTTGTTAGGTATTCCTGGTATATTCGAATTCAGCCAAAAAAACAAAGAAGGAGAACATGCAGTGATATTTGCTCCAAATTAGCGAAAAATATGAATCCACTCTCAGTCTCTGAATATTATCTATCTAATAAATACTTATCTTTTTTTTTTTTTCTTTTTTAACGAAAAAATGATGTATGAAGAAACACGAGGTCAATAATTTTCCTTATCTTTCAATACTCAAAGGGTCATTTTATAATTAATGAAATTATAGCTTCCCTGCATTCCCTTCATATATTTTCAAATGATTTCTAATGATGATTCACATAATCAGATTTACGAAGTCATCCATATATGCAATGTATTTTTTTTAATGAGCGAAAAAAAAAAAAAACATTATGGAAAGTATCATTCACATATTCTCTAGTTGTCATTCCCCCTTGCACTTACCTAAATATTCTTTCCGGTCATTTGAAAAAAAACTTTCAATCTGATCATCATCCAAACATTGTCCTGAAAAAAGTGTCATCGACAGAAAGAGGACTATTGTATTTCTGTCACCATCAAAAGCCTAGAATCCATCATATACAATAGAATATAACAGATATGTTACACTTAACGACCCCTTGCTTATCGTAATGAATCATCCCATATAATAGCAAACAGAAAGACTGACGTTTCATCAGTTACAAACTATTCTGAAGCTCTTTTAATTAAGAGCAATATATGCAAATATTCCACCGAAATAGGAAAAAAAAGAACTAATCGATATATACATATTTGGTATTCTTCGAAAGGCTACATAACGCAGTTTTCGGAACATCTCTTCCAATAATTACTGATTCTAAAACTACTGGAGATACCACGACTGAAGCAATAGAAAAAATTTTATTTCTTCCTAAAAATGAAATTTTCCCCTCTTCTATAACTGTAAAATCATTATTAGTTTAATGAATTAAGCTATTATACAAACAAAAATTCTGAGTACAACGATCACTTGATAACTAAAGCATTGCAGTTACCATTTGCGCTATTCCATTATATCGCTTTCTCTTCCGTTTCTATTTACTTTTTATGTAGGCTATATTTCCATCTATCGAAATTGAGGAATGTCAGTACTTCTTAATTCACATCAACAGTTTCTACAAATGTGCATGCATCTGAAAATGATCTCATTTATTAATTTATTGGGAACATATCAGACAAAAAAACTGATATTTGGCTCATTAGTAAAAAATTAAGTTGTGGATATTTAAAATGATTATATTTGTATTCAGAGCAGCTTTCGGCAATGAAATATCCAGCTGATGAACTATTACGTCACAATTACTCACCATTATATGATGCTTCTTATTTTGCATTGATATCAAGAAAAACTGAAATGTCGTATAAATAAACATCATTGATGTCTGAATGGAAAAAAAAAAAAAAAAGATAAATGTGATTTACAGATAGAAGCATGATTAAAAGTAAAGAAGGAATGGAGATGTGAATTCTCCACCATCACAAATCTGAACCACAAATCATTATCTTTGGATAACGATTGCATTTGAAGAAAGTTGGGAAATAAGGAAAACAGCTCCTATCAAACTAATCCTCATTCAACTATAATTGCTATAATGATCTTCAATAAAAATAGAAAATGAGTAATCAGTTATTTTTTAGATTCACCTTATTCGTAAGTTCAATGAAGAGGAAGATGCAGCAGTGTAGTGGTCAATTTAGAAATAGAATCTGTGAATAAATTGAAGTATGAGTGCTTAAAAGTGATGCTATGCAAAAGAGATCTAGCATCTGTTCCTGTTGATAGTGATAATGCAGGTAGTAAGCGATAATGAGTGATTACAATAAGAATGGTGAATCATTCTGATAATGACACTTCTAGTCAGTAATCCACAATTTAGGGACTTCCTGCCGATCCGATTTCATTTCATATCAGCGAGGTTGACGAAATGAGTAAAGTGAATGTGTTGTGAGGTATATGATGTATGTATGTCTGGAATTGCTGTTGTCCACTGGATTTTATACTACCGCCACAATGTGCTATTTGGCTACGGTTCAGAGGTCAATTGCTCTTTGTATTGATGAACAATCCTTCATGCATATTCACTCTTACTCTATCTTCAATTGTCTCATTATATTACCTGTATTTCTATTTCTATTAGTATTTTCTGCTACCATCGCTATCACTCTGATTACTATAATTACTACGACTACTATGCCACTACCGCTTCTGCTACTATTACTACAATTGCCTCAACAGTTGCAACCCGATGAAATTCAATTTACCTCTATTCAAAGGTTGTGTGCGCTGACAATCATCTTATTGAAAGAGAAATAAGTCCCTTTCCTTCTGGGTAAAGGGATAGAAACAGATAGAAACCTCAGAAGAACACTGACAGGAAATAACAGTTGGATGGATCAAGCACCAGGATCTTTTCATAGATAGGAATAGTTTTCAGCATCATATTGTTCTATAAAATGCACTATTAAACTGCCATGTCGTGTCGAACATTCTTAATAATAATAAATACTTTGTGGATTGATATCTTTTATTGATATCGTAGATAACTGAACGTGATGCAGCATGTATAAATATATTCATTAATCTCCGTTTAAAACTTCAGTTTAAATGATATATCAACTGATTAAACCAGGAATGAATAAATGATGTCAAGCTCTGGTGCTTGACTATGACTGAAAAATCTTACAATACCTCAAGAGAAGGGGAAGTAATGTAGCCTGAGATAATATGAACAATTTTAACATTTCCAGTCAAAAAATACGGTAAAATGGGAAAAAAAAAATGAAGGTTGTTCGTATAAAGAAAATGAATGATTAAAATTGTTCAAAGACAGCAATGAAGATTTCTATGTTCCTTTCCTATACATATACCACCTCTGATCAAATTTATCGTTTGAAATTGTTCATATTATTAAAAAATCCTTACCTTATCTGTTTTCAACTCTTCGATACTTTTTGATCAACGAAAAAATGATTAAGATTGTAAAATACCTCCAATCTTAAAGTTTGGCTCACTTTTCATGGCTTAAAAAAAGCCCTGAACGGTGTTTTCCCCAGCTTTCAAATATTCAAATTTAAAGAAAGCAAATTTTTGAAACCAACTTAAATATAACTGTTCTAATTTGTAATTTGTAAAATATAATCATCCTCAGTATTATTTTCTGATATCATTTAATTCTAGTAATAGAAAAACAGTACATAAATCACTTCAAGATTTTAACATCTGTAGTTCGAAACAGAAACAATGAGAACAATGGAATTCAGAATGAAATTAAGTTCGCCGCGAAGTTTTGGAACTAAAAGCTATACTTACATGCATTCTTTTGATTCTTAAAAATAATCCAATCTTGCAAATGAAAAATTTCATTCTAAAGAGTATGCATCTTAGCTTAGAAGCCAAATTCATCATTCTCCCGTGAAAAAGAAATGAGTTCGAAATCCTTTTCTCCTGTCTTCTTAAAGATAGGTGCCTATATTGATGCCTCAAAATGATAAAATTTTGATAAAACCATCAGCGGATATTAGCAAACTGAGCAATTGTCTGAGAAGTAAATTTTAATGGAACATTGCTTATATTTGTTCCAGCTTTAATCAGTGTCTTTATGCCAGTGTCCAGTCGTGCTTGAGTTGGTCCAATTATTCGCATTTGCCTGTAAACACAAACAATTTAATTATATTAATTACTTTTGATTTTTTCGTTAACTTTTCCGATAATTTAATCAGTTATACATAAAAACCGAAAATAACAAGAAGTTTGCTCAAAACAGATTATCATATCAGCAAAATATTCTAACAGAATTCCATAACATGAGGAAAAACATATCAGATTTTTAAATCATCTTATAAGTACATTTATTAGTTTTATTTCCCCTCAATTTCATCAAATATTGTGGATAATGAAGAAGTAATAAGCGGCAAAGAATTTGCAACTTTTCAGACAAATTAAAGGATTTTAAGCGATTCTAATAAATCTTATATGAGGGAAGTATTATCAAAGTCGTGTTTTATTCGCATATTTTCATCATGAAAAATCTCGGCAAATAATTCAGAAGTACAATAATTTTAAAAATGACACTACACCTTATATGAGTATCCCGACCATTCTGGTGATTCTGTACAACTTGCAGCTGTAAAACAAAAGCTCGAGATGGACCCCCATCAGCATCGCGTAAGTCAATAACCTTAAAAAATTAAGAAATAATCGTTTTTCGGTTATTTTACGATCACATGTTGCTTATTTTTTTTAAACAGAAAACGAAGTCCGTTGCTTGCCAAAATTCTGAAAATGAAAAAAAAGTGTCATTTTGAAAAAGGCTGCTCCTTAAATCATAAAATTAAAGATATTTGTTCCAAAATAAAAGCAGAAGAAATTAACCTGCCAACCAACCGGTTCAGAAAATACAACTGTTAAACCTTCATCTACATCCAGAATCGATGAACCAAGGCGTACAACTACTCTCAAAAAAAAGAAAAAAAAAATTATTCAGAATAGAAAATCATAAATATTTAAACTCTAAATCATCACAGCTTTTTAACAGCTCCACAACAACACAAAGTTGATCAATATTACTAACAATTCATACAATGATTTGATTAGATTAGAGTTCTTACTTACATATAAATTCCAAAGACTCAAATAAGAACTATAATCTAATCAAGCAGTTGAATTTTATAATCTTAGACGATATTTAATAAAAATGCAAACATAATTTTCAGTAACGAAATATTCAATCTTCATCAAATATTCATTTTTTATTCCTCCTAAAAAATAATAATATTCCTGATAATTTTAAAGAATGAATTTGCCAAAAATCTAAAAAATTTACTTGCTAGGTGTATACGACTCATCGGTCTTGTAATCCAAATATAATAACAAGTATGAAATATTTGTTTTTTTGCTAAACTCAATTGTGACTGTATGCGGTTGGGGACCATCCGACTGCCAGTACTGCTCCAAATCGTCATCTAACAATTGCTGAATGCCAAAACCATCTGAAAAATGATGAATAAATTAGATAAGAAAATAATTATCTCGATCCCTTTCGTCCGGTTTAAAATATTTATTCTTTACTCCTAGTTTTCTGGGAAGCAAAGAAGAAGCTTGGCCTTTTTTTTAAAAGTTACTAGCTGAATTCCTTGAAGAAAAAAGAAAAAAAACGTTTAGAAGCGAGTTGGAACAAAAATAATTCTCTTAGAAAAATAAGTTCAGAATGAAGCCTTGAAAATAACCCGTTTTACAACTGGATAAAGTCCAGAACGCCTGGTTCGATATATCGCGGACGTCGCCTATATTGTTCTTCGGTAGAGATGTTATCCACGGAGTAGTTCCATTATCTTTTTTCGGTGTTCCATTCTCTAATACATCGTTTTCATCCACTTCCATTTTAGCATAAATAAATGATAAAAATTGAGAATTACTGCTGGAAAACTCAATAAATTCGAGGTTGCCAGAGTATTGATAATTGTTTAAAATTACTCAAATTCATAAGCAAAACATGCAGTCCCTGTTTTTTCTTTTTTTTTTTTTTGTCTAAAAGTAAAGACTAATCGTTCTAGGAAAAAAACAGTCCATTTTGTAAGATGTGAAAGTATATATTGAATTAAAACATACCATTCACTCTTTTTTTTCGTTGAAAATATTGCTCAAAATATAAAGATTTAGAAAACAAGAACTGCAAAGCCATTAAAAAGTAATTCTTAAGAGTTCATTTTTAAATAACAAAAATAAGCATAGATAAAAGCAGAAATAAACATATTTTTTTAACACTCAAAAGGCAAGTTTTATTATATGTTTTACACAATTTTTAATTCAAATTCGGAAAATAAATGAAGCGGCAAAACAATATTTAAGTTTGTAATGATATATACAAGATCAAAACGTAGAAAAATAGAGAATAAATTTTCGGATTTATTCACTGATTAGGAAATAATGAGAAGAAAGCCTTTGGTAGTTCAAAGAATGAAACAGAGTCAGATTTTCATTTCTGAAGTGATTGATGCAGGCACACAGCTAATTTCGAAGCCCATATCTTCCTGAAAAATCTTTTCATAATGACAATCACCCTGAATTCTTCGTTTTATGTCCCGAGTCATCCCTCATCCAGAGCAATGCTGATTCCAGTCATATAATGTAAATTGCTACATAAACCAAAGTGGAAAGTGGAATAAGCTTAGTTTATGGCTTTCTGTTTTCGGGATCTGCAAGCGCATTTGAACGAGTTAAAAATTTTGTTTACCTACATTTGGCACACCAATAATATCAACATCCGATAAAACTTTCAGCTTTAATATTATGTTTCTTTTTTCACCAAACTGATCATAGGTAAAACATCTTGGCGCCTTATTGGTAGAGGATTTAAAATTAGTATTTCCAAGTCCACCTTTCCCACCTTGTAAGCGGATTGCAATGGCTCAATGATCGATTCAAGACTTGATAAATTTACATGAATCAAGTTTACATGAATTATCTCAAAACTAATTAGTTACACTCTACTGGTGACTCCCAAATTAATGATTAATTAGCTTACCATTAATTTCTTTCTTGAAATGCTAATATTTTCACATATTGCATCAACGATTCGATCAACAATTCGTTTTCGCTCTTTGTATTGTCTTTGATAAGATTCAAGTTTTGCGACAAGTTCTGATTTCTTTTTCTCATCTACTACTTCATTCTTTGCATAAGTTGCCATGCTACTGACACGTTCCTCCATTTTCATTATCTGAAATTACAATATTTAACAGATACCAATTCCTATTACAGAAGCCTGTAAATAAACAAAAAGGTAGTCTCTGATCATGTCGGCCATTAGGTATCAAGATTATTTTTCATACCTGTGCTTCCAAAGTCGTGTGCAACGCAATCATCTCTTCTATGCTCAGTGCGTTTTCATACTCTTTCAGTTCTAAAAAAAGGAACAATATTCATAACAAAATAAAGTCCAGACAGTAATGAGACAGCTTAAAATATTTAAAAAAACTATACCATCACTTATAATTTTTGATTTTTCCCAATCAGTTAGAAATATCAATTAAAAATATCCCGTGATCTCAATAAATGAAATATATAACATGAAAGAACTCTGCAAAAATCATTGCGATACTATTCATGTGAAATGCATATGATGAATATTGGATCGTGTCTCCTAGATAATTCAGAACTAAACTATTAAACCAAGTTCTGATGCTGAAATCCACCATTTTTTATGATTTTTATTTCGTTGTTGAGTTCACTTAAGCGATTGTTTTTTGCAATAATAGATTCGTTCATTATTTGGAGTTCTTCCTCACCACACTTTTCAATTTTACTCTGAAAATAATTTCCATTTAAATTAAACTTCCTCAGCCTTCTTTACAATAACATTTTCTGAACCGATTCAGCAATTTTTATGAAGGATAAAAACAAATTTTGAATTTTATCATTACTTCAAGAGAATTTTAGCAGACCTGATCAACGAAGTAGATTTTTTGTTTTGAAATAAGTTTTTCACGTAGAATTCCTCGTTCCACTCCGATATCCAAGCATTTGATTATTTGCTGGAATTCATTATTATCATTCACGATCCCTCTTTATTTAGAATTTTGCAATTAAATAAATACGATGGAGCATTTAAAAAATTAAGATTTTAAAAATTTAAAATTCTTGTTCAAAAAACATCAAATTCTTCAGCTATGGATAAAAAATTCAATCGATATGGAGAGTGATCAAACCCACAGCTTTGGAATATTCCTGTCGGAGGTTATTCCAAACATCAATAGCGCTATATGGTCGATTTTGTTGCAGCATATAATTGCATATTATCCCGACCGCTGTAAGATTGATTTAACGAAAACTATTGGTGAAAACTTCGAAAACTGGAAGGAAAGTTACAGAAGAAAGATTCGAAGAAATTTCTTACCAACTTCATCCGGCTGTCCTTTGCTTCCAGTGCTGACATTGGATGACATTCGATTCGATCCTATAAAAAGCATTGTATAACCAACGGTGACAGTTGAATCCTTACATTTCTGCCCGAAGAATAATAGATAATTTTTGCATTTCTAGCACACTGCGAGAAATATTGCTGATCTGTGGAACTTTGAATTTAATCTTCCACTAATAAGGATAGGACATATATATATGTGTATATCTTCGGTCGAGTAGTCCACTCGTTTTTTTTATTTAAAGCACTGAATAATGAAAAATGAACCAACGCATTCGTGAACTAAAATCAGAGAAAAAAAAGATCACATTTCAATTTTTCATCATTTCAAATAACAAACTAACCAGATGAACGAACCCCTTACTGGTAGTATCCCAAATTCACTCCGAAAAAGAACCAAAATGTCATCCAGATAATCATTTAATTTAAACTACTCATAACCTGGTCTATTGGACTAGAAATTAACTCAACTAAATTTTCGATTAACAGTGAGAGAGATGAAAGTTTCAAGCTTTATTTCATATCTCAATATGCAATGATATAAATGCTCTTCCTCTTCCCACAGTGACATGATCTATCTGAATCAGAGAATGTCAGCACCGTTAAAAAAAGTAAGGAAACATATCGTAGGTCCATTAAATATACTTCGTTTATTTCCGTCCATTTAATCTGGGAAGAAAAGATTTCTTTCTTGAAACTATGAACTTTCTCCAAAGTAATGACTTCAAATTATGGCGATAAAACTATATTTATAACATGTGAAAAAGTAAGCCCACTTTCAATTAATCAATCAATTCAACAGCTAGAGTTACTTCTTCGAGTAAAAAGAAATTCAATATGATTACTTAGAACATCAGTTTTTGCGATTATTCACTAGCAATTGAAACTTTCGAATTTTTTATTCCATAATGCTTTTCATATATTATTTTTATTACGATTCATTCCACTTTATTTGTCAAAACCAGCATTATAAATGAAATGTCTTCACCATCATCCTTTTCTCAGAAACGCAAAAATTAGCAAAAAGCGGTCCATTTAAGAAAAAAAAAAAAAATCATAATTTCAGTTAAAAGTTGCAAGACAAGCTATGTCAGAAAAAGACTAAATACTGCCAACATTACGAGCATTTACACTCATTAGCATTTACCAGAATGAATATGGATGAATAACCATAATAAGAATCAACCAATTTTCAAAATACTTTCTTCAATTCAAAGCTTAAAACCATCTATTTGCATTTGTTAACTCGATACGCCAGCTTGTCTTACTGTATTAATTACATTTTCCAAAAATTGGTCTTCGAGAAAAATCAAAAAAAAAAATTATCCGATCATCAAAAATTTAAGAAATATGATAATCAAAGTGAATTGACAAAAATTCGAAATGAAAAAAATGAGTAACCTAACTAGTCGGAGATAAGGTAAGTTTTAAAATTATTTTTCGCGAAAGAAAAGGAAGACGATTCTTCTATGCAATCTTTTAAAAAAATTCGAGCAGCCATTACGAACATAGTTGAGAATATCCCAAAAAATCTTTTCGAAAGGATATAATCTATAAAATGTATACCAAAGAACAAAAAATTTGTACAAAGACAATAAATTTATACTGATGATATTATCGCAAGTGAACATAAAAAAATCTGCCTAATGAAGCAGTAAAACTGCTTTGATATTTGGCTAAGAATATTCAATTTTCTTTTTTTTTTTTTTTTTTTGGTAAAAAACAATTGCTCAAAATATAAATTTTCATTAAAACCACTTTTAACAACGCTCAAATTCTTATCTATAGATAAGTAAAGATAAAAGGGAAAAACTCTAAAAACTAAACTAGCTAAACGAAAATGAAACCCATTAATTTGAAAACAATGAATATTTACATCAATATAGTTCGATACTTCACACTCTCGACATATTCTCAAGACTCTAAATTTCATGTATTTAATTTTTATTCACAAAGTGTAATCATAACCTCCGCTCACTTCACTCAGTCTATTTTGTTTTCACATAGTTAAAGAATAAATATTAAGCTTAGTTTAAATCCCTAACAAAAAGATAAAATACACAGAAAAAAAAAAGGTAAAAATTTATTCACAGTCAAGTGAGTTTGCTTATCACTAAGTCTTTTTTCATGGTTTTTGTACCCTGTCCTTGCATAAGATCACGAAGTTTACGAGCTGAAGTTCGCGGTGTACAATTTCGTAAATCTTCAGCCACTTTCATTAAATCGTTTTCATCCTGTGGTAATACTGATTCATCCATACATTTACGAGCTTTTCCTGAAATAATAGATTAAAGTAGTTCGTGTAAAATTTATAGCTATGGCTGATTACTAAAAATTTGTTATTTAATCAAAAGTGAATAGATTTTTCATGTCTTGTTTGATCATTACAAAGAAGAACACAAGAAGTCCACATGTAATTTTATGAAGCGCGATTAAATAAGAAAATTACTCGTTAAATACGGGTGTTTCTGCAATTCCTCAACGGTAGCTCGTTGATCGGGATCTCTCGTTAAGCATCGCTAGAAAAAAGCATTTTATAGCAGCAAAACTGAAAATAGCATAATAAGGAAACAATTTTAAGTATATCAACTACCATGCAAAGATTAAAAGAATATTTACTTTCAAAACATCCATTAAATCGACGTCGTCAATTTTCTCGAAAACTATTGGTTTATTCAAAATAGCATGCATCTTTTGGACTGGATTCGTCCACATTTGATATGGTGTATGTCCATAAACCATGTTATACAATATGCATCCCAAAGCCCATACATCACATTTCTTACGAACCTAAATAAACTAAAATCATTCACTATCTTCATGAAATTTTCAAATAAGTTTCTAAATCCGATATTTTCTAAAAAATGTCTTCCGACTGTTTCAAAAAAGGACTTTTTTTCTCTATTTCCTTCTATATTTTACTTTTATCTACAAAAACATGACTTGATGAGAGTAGTTAAAACCTTCATTTTTTTTCAATCAATAATTAATATATCGAAAAACTTATTTTGTACATTTCTTACAAAATATCAAAAAACTTACTTTATACATTTCTTTTCCATTATGTGCTGAAACATTAGAACCAGCAATAGCTTCTGGCGGCATATAAGACAGCGTTCCCATTTGCGTATCTTTTATGACTGATGTCTTATTTGTTGGGATAGCAGATGCAATTCCAAAATCGATCAGTTTGAGATTTCCACCGACAAGAAGGAAGTTTGCCGGTTTCAAATCAGAATGGACAATACCTGGAAATTGTGACAAGAAATTACTCGATTTTGATAAGAAAAAGAAAGGAACAACATGAACTCTTGCTCACCTTTTTCATGGATAGTATGCACACATTTCAACATTTCGCTCCAATAAAATCTGATAAATATATCATCAATTTGATTCCTCCGAGTCTTCAGAAAAGTTGCCAAATCAGTATCACCTTTTTCCATTACTACATACAAGAAATCACCATGAAGCTCGCTAAAAAAATCAACTCTAATGACATCTACTTTTTTTTTTCAAAACACATGAGTTAATTTGTTTTTGTTATCAATTCGTTTTTCTATCTAATAATTTTTACAGTACTATTTTTTTTCAAAACACATGAGTTAATTCGTTTCTGTTATCAATTCGTTTTTTTATCTAATACTTTTAACCAGTACTATAAAATTACGTACTAGTCAGACATCTCCACAACACATCCTGTGTCTTTCAAACTAAGTAGTAGTTTGATTTCGTTCAAATAGGCATTGCGACAGGAATAATTAGCCTCCGATAAATCAACACATTTCACTGCATGCAATTTCTTCTGCCTCTCGTCTAATACTTGATAAACCTTGAATAAATAAAAATTCTACTCCCATTCTTTCTTTCAATTGAAAAAATAAGTCAAGATCATAAATGTCAATCACACACAATCAGAAGTATTGAAAAGAATTAGGTACAATCGTTTAGAATGATTTCAAGTCAAAGTCACTCATAAAAAATTGAAATATTTACATATATTGCGAGAAAAGTCTAACTTTACTGGAGCCTCCTTTGCCCAACAAATCGATCACGATATATGGATAATTATTTACATAAATATAACGACTGGAACGAGAGCTGGAAGCAGATTCTGAACGACGTAATGCAGGAATTGCCACTGCGACACCATCCCCATTTGGACCTGTTGATTGTTCCTTAAATGAGGCATTGTGACTGCTCCTAATATTATTCGTGAAAAAATTGAATTCTTTTGATACCACCTGATTCATTATTGAAAAACAAAAAAAAGGGAATAATAAAAACAGATGTAATCCTTACAACGTGAGCGCTAACAGTTCGTTTTTTCTTGTCCTTCTCAACTGATTTGATGACTGATCTGTTACTCCTGATAACAGGATCAATAACCTTCTCGATCTGATCCGGAGCTATAAATATATTTGTGAATGTATTAATGTTAATAATCAATCATTGATTTCATTTGAAAGTGAAGCACAAAAATTTTTTTCAAAACGGCGGGTAGGAAACGTACATTTCATTTAAATTCAGGGAAATGCATATTTCATTTAAATTCAAGGACGTCACATCTTTTTTTTTTTAAAATCAGTTCCTGGTTTTCAGTACCCCTAAATAAGTCAACAATGTAAACAACTTTGTTTTGAATACGCGATAAAAAATTTATTCAATATTGCACAGATGAAATTCAATTTTGCAAATAAATTGATGTAAGTATAGAAAAAGAATACGGCAGAAAAAGTAAACATACATTTTGATGATGTAATGATGGATTCCATAGGAGTGTCAGCAGAAGTCCTAACATTGTTGACTATATAAGTACAAGATACTGCAGGTATTGCACTGTAACTTGAAGCATTCGATTTTTCTGATGAATCAAGTTCGGGAATAGATGGCGTCTTCACCATGTTAGTATTTTTTAGTAGCTTGGTCGGGGCTGTACGAGTCATACGCGTGTTCGTATTTGTCGGAGCCGTAAGTACGCTATTTTCTTTGTCGCCATCACCTATAAATACATTGCTTTGTTCTTATACATAATTATTTGCAATTTTTCAAAAAAGTTTCGGTAACATTATATGTAACCTCTCTGGATTATCATCGATATAAAGAAATAATTTCACGATATCCACTTCCACCGAGATAAGCTTCACAACAAGGAGACAACTCTCACAGAAAGTTTCCTCTTCTTCTACTAGTTAATTTAAATTTGCTTGCTTGTCAAGAAAATATGTATGGTAAAATATGTATGTAAAATATGTATGTCATATTTTAACATGCTTCAAAACTTGAACTGATATATCAGAAATCTGCAAATGGAATGCAAAAACATACTTTGCACACTATGATCCCCCTGTTCTCTTTTTTTTTGAGAAGCTCGTAGTTCTATAGCAGTACGCTCCGCTAATTTACGAAGACGTTCTCGCAAATCTGAAGTTGACATCTGAAAAGAAAAGCACAAATGAAAAAAAAAAAATGAAAATGTCAAGTTATGAGCAAAACAAGTTGAAACAGGAGATACATAAGTGGAAAAGATAAAATGAAACCATATACGTCGAGAATCATTTCATGTATTCGCCTTTATTTTATATTATCTCAATCACACGGCATAGATAAGTTCTTTTTATGTTAAAAAACTAAAATGAATTTATTCCACTTGAAATGACATTCGAAATGCTACTATCATATTATTATCTCTTATTGACAATGTGCTTAAACTTATTATTTAGATCTAACAGAAGCCACAGGAGGTCAACCAACTCCATCAAATAATATGTTATCGATATAGCACAGAAACATGCAACTGCAATCTCCTATTCGATATCGCTTCCAGTATTTCTCCCATTTCGAATGAATTAACAAATCTCTTATCTGACCAGTATGGTGATAATCCTAGTTATGGTGATAACGTAGTATGATGATAATAATAATAATACATTATCATGAAAGCCTAGTACAACATCCACGCTGCTAATTCCAACGTTAAGACGAAATTCAAACAACAGAAGCCTGTCTTAGAGACATGTCCACTCGACTGGTTTAAGTTTGAATAGCCAAAAAAAAAAACAGCCGGAGCAGCATAATTGTTTCTGAGGGCTGGAAAGTGCTGGGAGTCGTAAATCTTCGTTGGAAGTTTTTACTTCGATGGAGAGTACATTGCAGCTTCTCTCGAAGTGGATCAAGTTGCATGCAAATTTGCGTGCACATATGGCGTGCACTCATGATGGATGGATAAATTTGCGTTTATACATGATGGATGGATGGATGGATGGATCCTTCCCTTCTCTTTCGGTGAGAGGAATGGGCGCACTAGGCAGAAGCAAATGTAAACAGTCTGTTTCACGATGTGAATTGAAAGCACACTGCATCAAATCAGCAAGCAGTAGTCGTAGTAATTCTGGATAAATTGTCACAACTGTGAAGACACGCTGATATCAGGTCGATTTGAAAGTGATTACAACGCTGTCATCAAATATCATAATCAGATCATTGTCTAATCATGATTTGAAGATACGTTGTGAATTAAATGATAACAGAATGAATGGGTTACAGTGTAGTACAAGAACTGGGTGATCTATAAGCGTTTGAAAAGGAAAATATACATTCTGGTATGTACCAGGTTCTGGGTGATGGATTATATGCAAGAATTTAGTTTTAATGCTATCATAAAAGAGTTGCAGAATCCAAGATTAGAGAGCTTGTTACTGCAATCAATCCAGTTACAGGAGGATCAAGTTACAATACAATATAAAAGTAAAGGAATCAACGAGTGTCCCGTATGCGATTGCAGTATTCCTTTGCAGTATTCGTATGCGATTGCAGTATTCCTTTTTCCAATGTCCTGAACTTATAAGAAGAACTTTATCATTCACTTTTAAAGTAATTAAAATGTCAAACAACTTCTTTCAATTACATTATATAAACTACAAAAATTAATTGCTTCTATAGGACTTCACAGTATTTTTGAATTCTTGATAACATAAATCAAGTAATTGAACTCAAACAAATCTGCGTAACATAATTTATGTAACCAAAACAGATTCACGTTATGTAAAAAGCCATAATTTGAATATTTCTTTCTATCTCGAATAACTGCAACATTATTTCATTCGTTAACAATAGAAACAGAACTGATATGATATTTGCTACTTAAGTGATTATATGCTAGCAGCGATCCATAACCCACGTAACCCACAAATTAGTCTTTTAAAATTATTTTCAAAAAAAAAAAAAAAATTGCATGTAAACTTGTATAATGTAAGGCTAAAGAAGAAGAGCCTAAAGAGAATGAAACGAATTGTAGATAGAAGAAGCGAATTGGGAGAGGTCAATAAGAGCACTTAAGAAATAAAAATCAATTTTATTTACATCCTATAACTTGTAATTCTTGCAGGAAAAATCAATTTTCCTATTTTTGCATTTTTTAAATTAACAATGAATTAAATCGAGACAGTCGTTCGAGAAATGACCTTTACATTGCCATAAATATCATGTAATTTTTAAAGTAGTGAACTCATTGAAAAAAAAAAAAAGTTTGCAAAAAATACAAAGTAAACGATTAGTTAAAGCTAAAGATAAAGGAAATAACCTTGAGAATTCTAGATTTGCCATTTTTTTTATTCTTTAGCCTTGATAACTTCATTTTTCTGAAGTAAAATTGATCAACTCATATGGGTAATAATCGACTTGAATTTTTTTGCAGGAGACAGTTCTGTCAGACAGACAATCTGCCCATGAGGAGAACTTTCATAGTATGAATCAATAAATTTTGTTATTTTCCATCTATTATCTAAAATTACCTAAATACAACCAAGTACAGAGTGTAATGTAATTCATAGAGAAAATCATCACAAAGGTGATTATATTTGTCTAATTTTTTTATTGTTGGTGACAAATGCCTCATCTTCAATCACTTTTGATATTTTCTTTTCTTATTATTTTACACTTCACTTTACTAAAGTTCACTGAAATGGCTATAAAAGTGTTTCATTTGTAGAACATGCTGTATTCTTTACGCATCGAATTCTTTAGCTCAATAATAAATTAGAATTTGTGTAAATTGATGAAAGCTGCGGGAACAGCATCGGATTCCAAAGTCATGTATTTAGTATATCTCTACTTCATCCTACTTTCATTTGTGGCGATACCAACCGATGCCGATTGCTTTTGTTGCAAATAGTAAGTGTGTTCTTTTAGGATTTCCACATGTAATCTTAAGATATAATAATGATGATCTCCCAGAATTGCAACGATACTTTTAAAATTTTATTTTTCAATAAATTTACCGAAATATATTTTAAAAAAAAAAATTGTAACTAGAGAGAGAAAAATTCATTAATTTATTTACTGGAGGAACTATTTTCTTAAAAATTTGAGATTTAAACCAATTTACTTACTTGAAAAATTATAGCTCCTTCCTATACTTTACTTATTTCTTCAGAAATGCTTTTACGTTTGAAATATTTGCGTTTTATCCATTTTCTAGGACAACCATTTTATAACTACTAAGCAGAATTTGATTCCTATAAATTTTTTAATTTTCAATGCTACTTTCATTTTTTTATTATTTTTAGCCCTCTCTTAAAGCGCTTCTGTCCATGCTGCAAACCTGATTCAACTCCTTCACCTCCTTCATGCTGCCAACCACCAGCTCCTTCATGCTGCCAACCACGAGCTCCTTCATGCTGCTCACCTATGGCGCCTTCACCTCCGCTTCCATATCCACCTTTCCCATTTCCACCTTTACCATATCCAACTTCATATCCATCTTCACAATCACAGTTTCCTGCACCGCCTTCACCTCCGCTTCCACCTTTACCATATCCACCTTTACAACCACAGCCTCCTTCATGTTGCTCACCTGCAGCGCCTTCACCTCCACTTCCACCTTTACCATATCCACCTTTACAACCACAATCTTCTTCATGTTGCTCAGCTGCAGCGCCTTCACCTCCGCCTCCACCTTTACCATATCCACCTCCGCTTCCACCTTTACCATATCCACCTTTACAACCACAAATTCCTTCATGCTGCCTACCTAAACCACCTTCATTTCCCCTTCCACCTATTTATTCACCTTCATCTTTACCATATCCACCTCCATATCCACAACCGCCAACGCCAACTCTTCCTTCATGTTGCCTACCAAAACCACCTTTATCTCCGCTTCCATATGCACAACCTCCATCTTCACATACACAAGCTTCACCTCCAGTTGCACCACCTCCTTCCCCACTTGCACCATCTCCACCTTCACATGCACAACCTCCATCACCATTTCCAGCAGCTCCATCATCAGTGGAGTACGTCCCTCTCGGAGAACCAGCATATGTGAAAAGGCCTGCAACAACAAACAACCACGATTCGAGCCAGTATCAAAGGTTCAATGCACATCTACGCTCCTGAAAAGCATTTAACAATTCCTTAAAGCGATGAAGGAGTTCTAACTGTGATACTGAATGTTGTAAAATAATAGTAATCTTAATGTTTTCCAAAATTGCTCAGTGTTTAAATATGCTATACGCGATCGAGGAGAATATTTGATCTTCCGTTCAGTAAAGCAATCCTCTAAGATAAAGTAAAAAGTTCAAGTAAAATTTTCGAAACAATGTTGCTATTGCTGCTCATTATCTCATGTACGAAATTTTGTATCCATAATCATCAAAGATTTTGACACTACGGTAGAACTGCAAAATTTTTCGACTCTATTCAGCTCTCAAGGCAAGAATATAAATCATTTTGGCTCACTATAATATTGCAGAATAAAATAACCATCTGTGCTTTCCATCATTATTCGAGATTACGCAAAATTTAGGGCGTTACTATGACAGATATCATAGCTGAAAATGAATAGAGGTAATTATCGTATTCTTCAATTCAAATAATTTTGCTATTTTCCAAAGAATCGGGAAAATAAAATTTGAAATTTTATGCTTGCAACATGAATCACAGCTTAAAGTATTGTGCATAATAAAATCTGAAACAATATGTTATATGTAAGAACTGCCGTAAAAACATATGAACTAATTAACCTGGCGAAGATACGATTTAAGGAATTATGCAACGAAGAGTATTTCTATAATTGTGTTGAACATTCATCAGAGTTTCTGCAGTATGCGTTTAAGCTATTCTATAGTTGTAACAGTGCACACAGTAAATGACAACAATGTAAGATTTATATGGACAAAAGATAAAAACGTTGTTTTAAGTTTCAAGTTAACATTTACATTTCGTTTTTGGCCATTCAAAGACAAAGATATTTATTTCATGCGAGGAATCTCATTATTACAATATTCATCTCATTGATTTGACCGTAACCTTAACATTAATATTGACACACTAATGAAAGTGAAGATTATTCTCAAATTATTTGAAATGAACAGTATATTTGAGACATTAGAAATATGTACAAAAAATATCATCTCTTTGCACACATTAATTGACTAGCTATATTGGACACGAAAGCTAGTTGTATTTTTTGGCCATCTAGCTAGTCTATATGAGTAAAAGTATCTACAATTACTTTTACCTGTGAGAAAAAAAAAAAAAAAGTAGGTACATCTAGCTAAAAACACTCATCCATTTGAATGCAACGTAGTTTCAAAATTTCAAATTAATCGGTGAAGAATTTGAAACGCTGTGTCAAAAGCCATAATGAACATTCACATTTTTATTTATGTAGATTGTATCTACATAAATAAATAATATCTACATAAATATATAGTTCCTTCTTCTGAATGACATTTTTATTTCATATATTGGGGAAGATTAATTCTGTAGATTGTATTTGTTTTGAATACATTTTCAACTAGAAAGAGTTCAATTTATTTAGAATTAGCAATGTTGTGAAAGAAGAAATATTTACTTTTCAGGGAGAAGAAAACTTGAGTTAGCCTATTTATTACTACTATTTCTTGAATTTAACTACTTAATAGCTGATGATTAATAGCTAATAAGTTGTTCTCAATAGAATTTTACTGCAATTCGGAGTACATGATTGATTGTTCTTTTATTGAAGGGTATACCAACCTTATATATGAATTATTGATAAAGATGAGAAAACATATTTTGCAAATATTTTCAAATTAAGAGAGAACATTCCAATAGTTTGTGCATCACAACGAATTTTTTTGTAAAGAACATGTAAGGGCGGCAATAAATTACTATAAAAAACGATTTTGTAATCAATGTTACTAGCATTCCAATTTACTGTTAGTTCCGGAACTGTAATAATATCTGTTCTTATTTGTTAATAAGGAAATACATCAGTTTCAGAAGCGTCGATAATTTTTTGTCAATCAGAAAATAACTGGAAAATATTTGATAGTCATACCACCAGAAGATAAAAATTTTGATAATAATCCACTATTCCTATCTCATAATTAGTGAATCTTGCTAGCCTAAACGGAGATGCTATCTATGTTCAATATGAGATCTGACAAAACAACATAATAGCTTACATCCCAATAAGAAGATATGTAATATCTTATCATTTTGGAAGCATCAGAAGCATTCTCAGATTCAATTTTTTGTTTTTTTTTTTTCTTTTCTGAATAAATTGGAATACAATTGTTTGCGAGTGGATAGATCTAGACAGCTGCTTCAAGTCTCCCACCTATTCTCAATTGGAACAGTTTTTTAAACGCTTCCTTGTATTATGCTTCGTTTGTGCATTTTATTTAAGAACTTTCCGCCACTGCATTATTATTATTAAATGATTTCTGATCCTCTTTTAGGACTAATAAATCAATTGTTTGACTCTCATTTCGGAAAAACGGGAAGATCATTGATATTTAATAACTTTTTTCTAATTTTTTTGAAATAATCGCACCATTACTGATTTTGAAATAATTGCACCATTACTGAAAATTTAAAAATAGCATCTCTGGATTTCTCGAATTGTTGAATCAATGCATGCAGTCGAGATGGATGATGAATGATTGAAAGAATAGCACTGTGAAATTAAATTCTCTTTCCAAGTACTTGAAACAATTCCTCATAAATACCAAAACATTTATAGCGTGTTTCAGTAACTTTTAAAGCAGTAACAAATAAAATTTCTGTAATATGTGTAAGGATGCAACAAAAAATAAGAAGGAAATGGCGACGTTTGCAAATTGTCAAATATAAGGTCTGCAAGCAATTTAGTTTGATTTGAATTTTAAAATCCATACAAACTACACACATATTCTCAATGAAAACAATCTTTTATTTTTCTAGAACAAAAAATGAAATTCAAGAGAAATTTTGAAAAATAGAAACTGAAGATAAATGGATATGCTAGAAAGTATTTGTAATAGTAATTTGAAATTTCATTATTTTCAAACTTCAACCTCAAGAGTATATTCAAGTGAATAAAGTGGAATATGTTCTTGTTACTGCCAAAGCAGTATGCATTCAGTTATTGATTGCATTCTTTTTCTTATCATGTTATGAATTAAGATGCATACAAATTCTGATAAATCTACAAATGAACTTTTATCATTCGAATAGTTTAAATTATCAGAATTCAGGATAAATTCCTTAATTATGAGTAGGTATGCAACAGGAATGACTTATTCTATTTTCGATTTCTGAAGTTTCATTTTGAGATCAAGTACTATGTTTTGAAGGAAAGCCGAAATTTCAGATAGGTTACAATTACCTCATATGGCTTTTATGACCACTACTACAATTGCTTCGTATTTGCTCAGTCATTTTGCTTTTTATTTGCACATGCAAATTTTGCTCTCCATAAGAATTTCAATCATCCAAAATGATTATAACTTGTTGCTATTTGTATACCACTCTATTGTCTTCTTATCCATGTAACTGAATTTCAAACAGACTTGTTAACAAATTCCAAACAAACAAGAATACGTCACCACTATCAGTATTTGATATCTTTACATCACTTAGTACTAAATCCGTGATAATTGATCTTAGTCTAGTAGTTTCGATGTTTACGCTCTGATACCTTTTACGATACTTGCACTACATTTCAGTGCTATTACAGTTGGTGAAGTTGGTAAGTAGTAAAAGAATGTAACATATGTTGGAGATTGGTGCGAACTTGATGAATCAAAAGATTGTTTCAAAAACCAGAAGCTCATACGAGTTCGAATAACGCCTGAGAGATTTTCATGATGACAAGATAGTGCTCTGATGTGAGTTTGATTTTTGATTTTTGTTGTATAAAATATTGCAAATCTTTTTTCTTTTCAATTTTATCCACATTCAACTAAAACTCATCCGAGTTTTGTTTGACATCAAATAAAATTGTTAAAAAGTGATAGATTTTCTTCGCTGTGATTTTTTGCTGCTTTCATCAATTTGCCATGCCAGTATTTGAAAAATCAAAAAAGATTTATGGGCAAATTGACAGTGTACAAAGAGATGAGAAGAATCAGTGATAAACGGAGCATTATTTTAAAACGTTGATCATTTATTTAAAAGAAATTTTCTCTTTGTAATTTGTCTTTCAAACTCTCTCATAGCAACGTCAACATCGCTTGATCAAATTTCAACTGCAAATGAGTAATCGCTCAAGGCAACTGTTGACAAATAGCTGGAAATCGGTCATGGCAGCAAATAAGTATCGGAAGTAACGGACGAAAAATATTGATAATTACGCTGAAGATTTCTTTCTTTCCAATCAATATTTTTGTTTTATATAAATGGCTTAAACTATTCATTTTAGTTAGAAGAGCTTAATTAAAATGAACATATAATTAAGGTAATAATTAATTTCAAATGATAAATTGATAATTTTATTATTTTTCGCACTTTTTTTCTTTTGTAATGACAATTTTCCGCAAATATAAGATACTCACTTCTATGGTGTTGATGAAACCATAGACGAGTGATGTTTGAAAATTTTAAAAGAAATAGTGAAAATCAGACTACAAATATATTAGTCTATTCAGCGAACCATTAACAATCATTGGAACAATTGAAAGTTTCGGAAAACATATTAATGAACTGAAAGTCCTAAATAATGAAAAAAAAAATTTCTTTCCAATTTCATGCTTAACAAAGTTGAAGAACACTTTTCAGCATCACTCTTCTTTTTCCTCTTTTTGCAAATTTTGATTGCTGTTAAGAGAGCAATTAGATTATTCAAGAAAAAAGAATGATGGTACAGATGATTGCTTTTTCTACGTAGATGGCAAAGAAGGTTGTACGAATAGATTCTGATCACTTCTAAGCAATCCAACAGCTTCACTTTGCATAACAAACTTTCATGTCTTTCCAAAAATTTTGGTCTCAAAACTTTAGAAGCTATAGTTTATCTGTCGAAGATCGTTCATAGTAACAGATACTGATGGAAGATAATCTGTCACCAAAATCAGTAATTATACAGAAGTAGCAGATCCAAAAGCCTGGCAGATGGGCAGATGACACTGAAAAGGCTATATCGGGTAAATCATTCCTTATCAAGGCAATTATAGTTGATGTTAATCAAATTCCACACGAGAATTATTTCTTTCAAGATAACTGCTCTATTCCTGTCTTGTCGTTTCTGTCAGATTGCTTTTTTTTTTTCCGGAATATTCTGCTCTATAAATTAATTATCTCTCTAAAATGCTTTAATCAATGTTGATTACATAATCTGTGAAGAAAATTTTGACAATGATACTGATGAAATGAAATATTTTCTTAGAAACTTTTTATTTTTTGTTTTTCTTTTGATACACCAAACACAAAATGAAATATGGGAATGTTAATTGCTTATCTTTCCATTTTGTATAGAAAAGGCGATACTATATGAATTAAGGTAAGTATTTAAGACTAATATTTTCTTGTAATCATTCCTGAAACAGTTTAGCCTAGTGAGAATTTATAGATCATTGTGCCTCATTATAATTTCCTAATAAGTTTCACTTCTTGTTGAAATTCAGCATCTGTATTTTAAAATGAATAATTTCACTGGACTGTATGCCATTCTCTTACGTCATTTTTATCTCTCCCTTCTGCTTGTTTTCATTTTATACTTTTTTCTCTTAAAATCCATTTACTTCAAAAAGATTAAATGTAAAATGTAAACATAAAAACGAGAAAGAACAAAGAGAAGATAATATATAAGGACTTAATTTCAAAAGTTTACACTGCTGACGCAGAAATGAGTGGCTAAAGATTTCACAGGAGGAAACATTGCGAAAATGTAGAATTTACTCCGCTGTGTGAGGAAGGAATAAACGCTATTTCTTTCCAGAAACTTAATCGTAGAAAAAGCAGTGAATCTTAGCATATTGCTTTTGCTTCTATTTCTCGTCTAAAAACTTCTAGTCAATTGCGATTTTGTTCTTTGCAAATTATTATTTCCCGTACAACGTCTATATTCTTTGCTGATTGCAGAAGAAGTAAATTATTCCATTTTTTATCTCGAAATTAATCCCTTCTTTCAAGAAAGTCTCGTTCGATAAAAAATGAGTTGACTTTTAAGTAAGATAAAATTGCAAATTGAAAGTTAGATCCACTTTTCACTGCAGTGAATTATTAACAAAAGCGCGTAAACTATATGAATCGTACGTTCTAAAATCAAGACAATCTTTGAACTGAGTTATATTTCACGTAACTAACGACAATGCAGTGTTTTATATCGATGTACGCTGTTTGCAGTTCAATCAGATACGGTTCTTACGCTAAATATGCAATTGTGATGGTAGATATGCGATTGCGGTGATGGATATGATTCCGTAATAGTAATAATGGTGGAATCGGCTGCAAGAGATCGGAGATATCAGCAATATTAGACAGGAAGATGTATAAATCTTACTAGTTGCTGTTGATCGTTATGGGAAAAAATGCTAAAAAAAAAATAAGCCAATAATGAATCATAAGCTACAGGATTAATTTTATGGAAGAGTCAAAAAACGATGAAATGGGGTTGATTTTTAATAGGACTATTAATGACATTCACTTTTCACCATATCTATTTTACTTTAATATCAAACGACATACATAAATCTTTCCATCCCAATACTCTTCGAGATCAAAAATAAATTGATCAAATTTGAACAACACCAATTTCAGTCAAGAAATTTAAAGGTTCAAAAATATTTCTATATTTTTTTTATAATCGATAATGCTTGTTTTAAAACAACTGTGTGCCCATTGCTTACAACCATCCATTCTTTCTGACAGTGAAAATTATGTCGTTAATAATGTAAAAAAAAAAAAAAATCATTCGAGCAAAATATTGTTATCAATCATTTAATAGACACATTTGAGGCTCACTAGCATGAGTCATAAATTGCATATTGCAGTTCACTAAGCGTGAAGTATGCTTTTGTTTTATTGAATGTATAAACTGATCAGTTAATTAGTTCCATAATCTTGTATTTGCAACTTTCCTAAGACTACAAATTATGTGACATTTGTTAAGAGTTGAACGGCAGCGTGCTTCCAACAACTGGGCTTTCGGACAGGAAATATGAGGTTCGATCCTCGAATATTATAATATCGGAGCAGTAAAAGGTAGTCTTCCTCTCTTACAAGTTTGAAAAACATCCCATTTGATAGCGTTTGTCTTGCGAAATTTTTAGCACGCCTACACATTAAGTAATACCATGGAATCTAGCCTGATCATATTGCAATACCAAATATTTAAATCAAATATCATCATTCTGAGAAATAAAATTGCTCAAACAAATTTATACCCATTATTGCGATCATCATTGAAACTTTTTTTCACCATAGTCTATTTCAGTGTTTGCTATTTGTCACTTAATCCTTATGAAATTAAACTAAATGATAGAGATGATTGTCGCATGAAAGAAATCAACCGATAAAAAGATTATATTTAAGATGAGTTCAACAATCGAGACAATGACTGAGTGTGTTTCACAAATTCCTTGTGATGATAACCCAAAGCCATAATCAATTGATCGGCATCTTTTTGAAAACCGGTGATTTCATCTTTACAAAAAAAAAGCAGTCTTTGTTCTCCCTAAATCTCCAAGGTTATATATTCGTTTAATTTTCTCATTTTGACTGTTGAAACATGCAATGCCATTTGCCAGATTGACTATCCCTAGTTTTATAATGAAAGTAATACAACTTATCAGATACGTCACTTCAAATTTCATCCGTTCAGAAAATAAAACACGCTTCGTAAGCATATTATTCTAAATTTTTTCAGTAATGCCAATCTGCCACTGTTCCCATTGATTTGTACTAAAACTGATATAATACAATTGAAAATTTAAAAAAATCGTTTAATATATAAAAAGGAAATGTTAGTTGGCACTGTGAATCTTTGTCAAAAATATAGCTTCATACTTGATTTTCATACTTGACCTTATCAGAAGATTCGTGGTATTAAATTACTGTAAACATAAAATGAAAAATATGTCACTGCAGATGTAAGAGTGAATTGAATCAAGTCAATGTAATTATCAAAAAAATCATGCGAATGCAAAAAGAACAAATGTGAGGTGCATGAAAGTAACAAATATGGTGAACATTTAGGATATTCCAATCACAATGTGAAGGAATAAATTACGTCAGGCAAACAACAGTATAAAACATCTCAAATAATAACAGAGAAAGCCAACAAAAACAATAGATCTAAATTTATTGGTGAACCAAAATTTAGCATGGACTTCGAAATTTCGACATCAATCAGTTTTATAAACTAGATGATCATCTGAGATTTAATTTTAGCAACTTAAATTTTATCACACTGTTGGCCCATTTACAAGATGAAGTTAAATAGAGACATGAAGTTTTTTGAATTAATATTATTTTAGGCATTTTGAGATTCTGAACTGTGGGTCAAATCCTGGCATTTACTTCAACTACTTTTGTGCATTTTTAAAAATACTTAGTTTTCTTTTCATAGTCAGCTGTTGTTGGTGATAAATTGTACTCGATTCCAGTAGTACCTACAGTAACAGCCACGGAATCATTAGGAATATTCGATTGTGGTGCATTGTGAAGTGGCCCACGTATATACTGTCCTGTTCCAGAAAGTGGTAGCTGATATGGTAAGGCACCAAATCTATTATAATTCTGTCCTATCTGTGGGAAGCTGTACGTAGACGAATAATCACCGAAGTTACCATTATCAAGACCATAAGGACCAGTTGCATAGCCACTGGAAGTACCAGTTTGCTGTTCAAATTGCTTTACACTGTAACCATGGGCTCCAGCACCTTGATACTGCAAAAATTATATTTAATAAAAATTTTAAAGATTTAAGTAAACTATTATCCCAATCTATAATACTTTGTTCAATTATTATTTAAAAAAATCAAATCGAATCCAGGAAATAATTTCATGCTCCAACGGTATTTCTATTATTGGTACTTATAGAAATTAACTAATCATTTCCAGCAACGATGTAAAATACAAGGGAAATCCAAAGATAACCAATAAATTTCACATGATCATCAAAACTCAATATTTCATGTATTATGCAAATAATTCAATGGCCACAACGCTATCTATGATTCAACATAATTATTTGTGTTCATATCTTCTAATGTTCTAGTATTACTAATACAACAATTTTACTACAAATTTATTATCTCTATTTTATTAAGTGTTATATTATAAGCATTTCTTTTGCAGATTGGATGGCAATTAATTTTTTATAAAGTGTCTTTTTTTTTTATTGGCATTGGTAGTTAATCATCATCGGCAACTCCATAATTGAATCTTTAATGCCAGTTATATATCAAAGCTTTATTTCTTCGGGAAAGAAAAATTACGTAGGTGAAAAAATAAGAATCTCACTGATGGATGCGGCTGGTTTGAAACACTTGATGATGTTTGATATGAAGAAGGTTGCTGCAAATATCCATTTTCAACCTGTCGTGCATTGCCGCCATTAGGTGTCACATAAGAACCACTAGGATATGCCGGAAATTGTGGAAAAGTAAATGGAGGAGGTAATGGCAATTGCGGTAATTGGGGTAGCAAAGGGAATCCACAATTGCAATCACAGGAAGATGCTTTGGGCGGACATGGTAACCTAAACTGCGAAATATTAATCATATCAAATCTGAAATTAAGTTTCTGTGAACATTTCCAAGCAATAATTTTTTAACCACTAGATTTAAATTGTTTTGAAATCAAAAGAATTGCTTCAGAAAAATTGCTTTAAATTCTCTTGCGAAATACCCTGCAAAAAAAGTTAAACCATCAACAGAATCCGAATAAGAATCATTTACAAATTTCAGAGCATTCCAGAAACACATTATTTTTTGCTACTTTAAACATGTTTGAACTTCAATTAAGCTTAAAAATACCGTTTCTAAGTTAGTTACTACAGAAATAGTACAGAAAGCAAGTAAAGTAAACTTCCAGAAAGCTCAAAAATGTTAGAATCAGAAACTAACATGCAGCATCCAAATGCATTCGCACTTCCATCTAATGTGTATCCATTAGAATTTGGAAAAATTATCGTCACAGATATAAAGATGATTGATGTGCATGAAATTGAAGAAAACCACATAGCTGAAATGGAACGAAAAAAATGAAGATGACGACAATGAGTGAAGAAGCCAATCGAGAGTTGGTCGTTTTTTTCAACTAACTATTTTATATGAATTTACAATCGCATTTGAAATATAAAACTAGATTGCAGAAAAGATATTGACCAAGGTCATCGGGAGATCGAGGTTTTTCTATTCCTTCCATTCATATTTCCCGATTCTTTTCTTCTGCTCTACTCTCACCGCCAGGAGAGCAAATGAAAAAAAATTCGTTACTTTATTGGCATAAAGAAATATTACCACAAAAAAATTAAGATCCTCAATGTTTGTCTAAAAATTGAAGAATTTTTCCAGAAAAAATAAGTGTCCATCTTGTATGCCAACTTCATTAATTAATTACTTATCCACAAACTATTTAAAGCAGATTAAAACTAAATTTAAAGGTCATTAGAAATTCTTTATTCTTCTTTGCTCTCAATCTAAAAGCGAATAAATCAGCAATTCCTTTGCAATAATTCCTGAAACTTTCGATGTTGCGATATGGGTAAAATTCGACACAGCGGCCATTAAAGACATTTTTTGCATTCTCCTGTTCCCCATAATCAGCAGGGAAAGACAGAGCTACGACCTTGATCAGACTTTTTCTGAATATAAAACAATATAGTTAAGAGTAGTAATATCAGTAATAGCTGGTAATCACTCTAAGGTCATGCCAGCTATCGCCTTTTTAATACTTTTTTGAAAAAATTACGATTCTTTAAATTTAGAATTAAAAAAATATGAAGAATTAATATTTTCATAAATTCCATTTAAGAATTACACTTAAATGAAAGTAGTAAATGGAGTTGCCATTGAAATATTGTGTCCTCAGATATAGGAAGAGACTAATCACAAAACTTGGAAAGGTATATGATCTAGAACTTTCTCATGTTACAGTTAGTTTTTAATTATTTATTTGTAGGTCTTTTTTAAAGCTGAATAAAATGTTGTTGCTGATTGTATTTCTGATTCTTGCTCCTGCATTGAGTTTCGGGATGAATTCGCTGGGCTACGGTTGGAGCATTCCTCCTTATGGTGCTGCAAACGGAGGTTATGGATATGCCTATGGGAACCAACCATATGCAAGCTCTTATTACCAGCCTCAACCTTATAGTTATACTTCAAACCTAGACAGAATTTCGCATGGTTTCCGAAATTACATCTACCCTGCTTATTACTATCTACCCAGGTTAGTTTTTCCATTCTTCACTCGACAACAGTTATGAAATATGTTAAAGAGTTGCAACATAAATATTATTAAAAATAGATTCAGTGTATATTTCTGAATAAAATTTAAGATTTCGGAAGCTTAGATCATTGACTTCTCTCTCAATAATATATATATATTGGAAGCATCAGTTGAGTCTTTGATCGTCTACTTTCATCATCGTATTTGCTGGCTTACTTCTAAAGGTGACGGCAATTGTAACAAGTATGATATTTTCTAGAAATACATTTTAAAAATAATTGCTCAAAAGATATTAGCGGTGATTGTGATTGTTCAATTACTTCACATATCACAAATATTTATTATTGCATAAAGTTTTAGTCTTAGCAATTTGCTGAAGAGTGGTGCCTATGGAGCGTTGAAAGGTGCAGGTGCTGGTGCTGCAATCGGAGGCATCGTTGGACTGCTTGGATGATAGCTAGAAAGTGGATACTTAATGAAGTGTTTTTGTCGAACTTTTTTTATATATCGACCAGCGCATTTTGTTTTGATTGTTATGCTTTCTTTTTGGATTTTTTTTTTTAATAGAAATTGAAAGAAAAATTGAAGGATGACTTCCATCGATGGTTACTACTTTCTCGGATAGAACATTGTATTTAATGTTGATATTAATATGAGGCTTCGACATCATTTCATTGACAAATCACACAGTGGCATAAATCACAATTCAATAAAAAATTACTATAGTGATTATAATACAACATCTTTCTACGTGCTGTCTGTATCGAAAATATACTGGAAAGAAAAAAGTTGAGCAGTAATGGTGGCTTGACACAAGTTTTTTGTTTTTTTCATCTATTATTTCATCATCATTTTCATTCTACAATTGGCTAATGTCAATTCAGAAATAAGAGAACGATCTGAATACAGCATATTTCGACAATTGCTAAAATCAGTTAGTGATTGGAATAACAAGAAATCCGAATGAACCAGGCCTAGGTAAAATTAATCTGACAATTTCATTCAGGTAGAGAAAAAAACGAAATTTTTAAATTCCTTATTTTGTAATGCCAAAGAAATATATGTATTCTGTACTAAATAAAATATACAAGTATCATAAAAGAATTTTAATTCAAAGCAGTATGTGTCATGAAAAATTATTTTTTCTTGGTTAGCTGTTATAGACAATACTTATATTCAAATAATATTTTTGATGGAGAGTTAATGGCGAATTTGTCAATATTGAATTGCTTAACGATAGCTGATAAGAATATCGCTTGATAATTGGAATATGGAATTTTCTTCTTTATTGTTAATATCCGGGATATTTATTGGGAAAATAGTAGGGATATTGATTGATGATGAATATATGTTAAATGAGAATTGAAGAAGTACAGCTCGCCGCGTTATCCAAATCAGTTTTGAGCCAAAATTTCTTTTCTCTTACTAGCAGCAATTCCTTTTTAGTGGACTTTTCTTTATGTTCCCATCATTGTACACAAGCTAGGTTATAGGACCGGAAGCATTTACTTATGAATTAGTTCCAGATATTTACTACTGAAGATAAAGCTTGGTAATCGAAAACAAAGATCAGAATTACATTAATTATGGTAACACTCATTTAAATACATTTTGAGTGATGAATCACGTGAGAAATATTTTTGCAACGAAAGATTTTGATTATTTGAATATATTTATGTTAAAATTATTTCGGTCTTTTCCGACAACATGCTATTTTCATATTATTTGAAGCATTTGGAGCAATAGATTGTTCCAAGATGTCTCCATCAGAGTTATGTAATTTGAGTTCATAAAATTACGTCTTTTCTCTATTCCTTATGTCCAATATTTTTATCTATTCTTTATCAAGAATTTTTTTTTTAAATAAACATATATATAAAAAATTATATATATATATATATATATTATTTATATATATATATATATATATATCGATTTATTTCATTCTTTCTTCTTTAAGTTATATTGATGTGTAATTTTAGATTTACGAAAAAAAACTTTCAGTGCTTTCTTATCCTTCGGCATAACAATTTGTTGCGCTCCTTTGCGTTACCCAGTTTAGAAACTCTTGGATTATAATAAGTTAGATATTATATGCTGAGTTTTGATTGACGTTTATAACGCGAAATCGCATATCATGAAGTGCGCAAAAGCTGAAGAAGCATGAGATTTTATAATGCTCTCAAAAGTTCTTAACTAACTGGAAGATTTTAGTTATTCATTCTTTAAATGTGAAGACAAAAAGGAAAACTAAGAAAAAATTTTAGTTATTCAAAACTGATAGAATAATCAAAATTTTTTTTTCAAATGCCTATAAAACAAAAATGACAATGACATAGGCAGCTGTATAGTTCGATCTAAGTTGTCTTCAATTTATCCAGCTTTCAACTTGCGATTATCTTGCAAACGTACTCATTATTACTCAACTTTTCCTAATCGAACGTCATTATGTTTTTTGCTGCATGGGAATACTCCAATATGGAACGGATTGTATCATATAGTTCTCATTTTTTGATAGAAATTGAAATCTGATGAAAGAAATTCTTAAATGACTCAAAAAATTTTCAGAAATATTCATCTTTTTTCTTAAAATGTTAGTATCGGGAAATTTTCGGAGAATGATTTTCTAGTTTTTTATGAATCCGCTATATCGACAATAGCTTTTATTGGTTTAAAAGATTTTCTATATAGTATTATATAATAATAAGGGATGAAATGAACACAATCAATTATTAAACACAATCAATTATTAAAGGATACTAACAGTTTTTTTGAATGCTCACCACGATTCTCTTTGTAATTGTCGTTCTCTTTCAGTCAATCAACTTCAACTGTTTGTCGCTCTTGCTGAATTATTGCTGTTGCTATTAAATTGTCCTTAGGACTGAATTCCAACTCAGCTTCGAAATCCTGACTTTTTAAATCCCGTAGGGGTCTTCCCCTTGAGTTGAACCAACTTGAACTTCAGCGTTTTGTTTTATGATTGGTTAATCCTGCTTTGATTACATGTGAATCGGGTGTTTTTGCTATACATTTTCATCTTTTCTGTTTGTTGACCTTTTTGAAATTAATGTCGCGTTACTGACTTTTAGCATACCTATATCCAACTAATTATATTTTTTCGACTTTTGCCGACAATTGATGTAAACATGAATTTTGAATTATTTTTTAAATAAATCTCCTACAAATCGTAGTTCTGAACTATGAGATATACTTAATAATGTTGCAGAAATTTGTTCTTGCATGAGATTACTTGTGATTAGAATTAGTTGAGCTCATCCGATGGAAAACATTAGAATACAAGAATTTATTAATGTATGAATTTGAAATACAATTCTATTTCCGAAACGCTTTTAAAAATTTTTCCTCCTTCGAATTCGATCGATTAATAGTTGAATCTTTATAGAAAATTAGCAATATCTCGCAGTAATAGAATGAGCTTAGTTTCCATTCTGTTCCTGATTTTGATGATAGCATATATTACGTATTCGCAATATTATTTTTATCTTTACTATATCCTTATTATAACCCTGACTATTCCCTTATTATTATCCTCAATATTACCCCCAATCTTACTCTTATCTTTTACCATTACCCTGTCATTGTCGGTAAAATCGAGATATTTTATGCTATAAATATAAACAAATAATCAAAGTATTTTGTAAATAGAAATTGGTAATATTTCTCAGGCAAATGAATCATTTCTGCATTTCTCGGTACAAAAATCTTTGCTCTCATCTTTTCCATCTGCTGATGAAACGTTGTTTGAAATGTTGAAATCCATGCTGTCTTTTTTATTGTAAAGACTAAAACTTATTGCAAGCATTGTCCATCTCTTATCCTTTGTCCTGATAATCAAATCCTTTGTATGACAGACTCCAACGTATATTGTACTAAGCCACCACCTCTTACAAAGATTAAGGACTATCGATATAAGAAAATTTTGTGGTTATTCGATTTTTCAATCATTTCTTCACTCAAGTTACTCAACTCATCTAATCCACTCAACAACCACCACGAATTGAGTTCAACTTCTCGATCCATCTCTATTATATCCGAACGACCAATTGCAATCGTGATATTATCTGACTATATTCTATCTTATAATACAGACGAAGAAATAAATTCTCAAATAATTAAATCTTTCTCTCCAAGATTCATCTGTACCATAATATAGAAAACTTTCTCGACAATCATACCCATAGATCTACTACCTACAGAATTGGATTGTTTTCTTCTAGTTTGATTAACTTCAATGTATAGAGAAAGTTTTATATTATGGTACACATGAATTTTCAATAAATTTCTTCTAAATTTTCAATAAATTTTTGCAATTTAAATCAATTTAGTTTTATCTGAATCTTTTTATGCATGTAATAAAATCTTTTATGCATATAATAATGTTAATTAATCTTTTTATCTAAACATGAAAATACAATACAAGATTGGTTTGTGATAAATTTGAGTTAGTATTTGGTTAATTAGCATTTCTGGTCAATCAGTAAGGTTTCTCTTCCACCATATCATTCAATTATTTTACTTTCAAGGGAGCGATCGTTGCATTTCCAGTTGGCGGCCTATTAGCTGCTTTCATCAGTGTACGGTAGAAAAATCTATATAAATAAAAATGTAAATGCAACCTGTTACTTCTCAATGATCTCCGCAAGTTCTCCACCGATTCTTTTCAAACTTTGACACACCTTGCATTCGAATACGTGCATGCTCTTATATAAGCATAACTTTTTTTCACATATTATGTGGATGACAACTAAAACTAAGTAAGGGGCAGAGTTTATTGACTCCGCCTTCCTTTTTTCTCCCATTCTCCTTCTTCCTCCCTTCTCTCTAATAATAATAATAAGCTTTCGTTCTTTTTTCTCATTCTCCTTCTTTCTCCCATCTCTCTGATAGCAAATAATAATCCGCCTTCTTTTTTTTCTCTTATTCTCCCCCTACTTCCCATTTCTCTCTCTCTCTCTCTCTCTCTCTCTCTATTGCTATGCTTATTACATTACGTT
>KZ269991.1:258993-269844 GCA_002249935.1 Onchocerca flexuosa | reverse complement strand
AATTGATACTAATTCTTTCTTTTTTAAATTCTATTCATATTATACCTTTATTTGTTTATTTTTATCTATTTATCCATAACTTGTGCTTACAAATCGTGAACAAAGTTCTCAATCAATTGGGAATGCCATCATCGAATCGATCTGTTGCTGCTTCGCTCGATGCAGAATCATATCGCGAACAAAATTACAGCACGATTGATCTTTTGTCATATGTGCAACCAAATATTCCTAAGCTAAATTTGAGCAAAAAAGCATTTACGATCAAATAATGCAAACTGTCAATAAGGGAATTGGAGAAATCTTTTCAGATGCGCCAGAAGGAACTGGTAAAACTTTCCTAATTAGATTCATTCTAGCAACAATTCGATATCAAAATGGCATAATCTTAGCTCTTGCACTGTCCGGAATAGCTGCAACATTGCTACCAGGTGGAAGAACTGCTCATTCCGCTTTGAAATTGCCACTGAGCATGCAATTCATTGAAAATCCCATATGCAACATTTCCAAAACATCGAGCATGGGAAAAGTATTGTAAAACGCAAACTTATTGTTTGGGATGAATGTGCAATAGCCCACAAAAAATTGGTCAATGCTCTTGATCGATCACTGTAAGATTTGTTTGGAAACATCAGATCATTTGGGAATGCATTGATATTGTTTACAGGAGATTTCAGGCAAATATTATCTGTAATTTCTCGATCGATACCAGCGGACGAAATAAATGCTTGCCTGGAATACTCTACTTTATGGCGACAAGTAAAGACGTTAAAACTAACTACAAATTTGCGTGTCGAGCTGCAAAACGATCGATCAGCTGAGATATTCTCACATCAATTGCTGGAAATTAGGAACGGAAAAGTGCCGGTTGATCTGACCGAAGGACGAATTTCATTGCCTCATAATTTCTGCAAATTAAGTAACGTTAAAAGAAGAGTTGATTGAAAAAATATTTCCCGATATTCAAACTAATTCTAATAATTGGTTTGAATATCGGGAAATATTTCATAAGAATTACGATTGGCTGAGTGAACGAACTATTCTTGCGGTCAAGAACTAAGACGTTCGACGAAGTTCACAATATTATTCAGTCTAACATTCAAAGCAAAGCAGTCACAAACAAGTACGTCATTCCATTGTGGTAGTAGATGAAGAGACTAATCATCCAACAGAATTTTTTAATTCATACGATCCGCTAGTAATACCACCACATTACTGCAATAGAAAAATTGGTGTGCCAATTATCATGTTGTAAAACATCAACCAGCCAAAACTTTGCAACGGCAAGCAGATTGCAGTAAAAAAATCAATGAGCAATGTCCTAAAGCAACAGTCTTGATAGGACCTATCAAAGGTGGAGATGCCCTTATTCCTCGCATTCCCATGATTCCAACGGATATGCGATTTCAGTTTAAGAGATTACATTTTCCAATTGATTGGCAATTTTATTCACCAACAACAAAGCTTAAGGTCAATCTTTGGAATTGTGCGATTTGGATCTAGAGATCGATTGCTCCTCACATGGAAAATTGTATGTTGCATGTTCTAGAGTCGACAAACCAGACAATTTCTATATCTACACATGACAATGAAACAAAGAAAAATATTGTTTACCCACAAACATTGTGAAATTAAAAATATTAGATGTGGGCGAAAACTGAAAGATGTCAAATAACGCCATTACAATAATTGTAAATAAGAAATACTAAAGGTCAGTGGTACGACATAGTTTCAAAGAGAAGACAAATCAGAACGTTCCAATTCACAGATAGACGACAAAGATCGACGCAACAACAGTAATAGTTCGGAGTTCCAAGGGTTCCAGTTCGACAATTCAAAGCGATACAACAGACGCAATAATCCGACAATTCACTTGAATAGTATTCTTCTCTATTATCGACAAAGAACCCAGCGATCAATTTATTTGGATATTCTATGATAATTGTTTGTTATGATGAATCATTTTTCATCAATCAATAAAACCTTTCTCAACAGTTTTATCTTTATCACACAAATCACAAATTACCTCCTCCCACCTATTGCTGACCAAGACGAATCATAATAACCAGAACCAGTCTCCAATCTAACCAAACTACAAATCAAATTACAAAGTGTCAGTTTTTATCCCCAACACTAGAAACATGTTCTTTTTCTTTTCTTTTTTTTTCACTTAACCAGACTAAGCTACAGCAACGCGTGTATAAAAACATGCGCGTATTCGAATGCAATGTTTAGTCAAAATTTCAAAGCAATAGGTAAGGACTTTCCAATATCTAAGATTTTGAATTAATATAGCTACGCGTGTTTAAGAACTTTCGGAGATTTAAGACTTTGAACAAACGAACATTGAAATTTCTATTTATATAGATTAGCCGGCTCCCATAGACTAGCTAGATCGGCCACGCGGAGCGTGGTCTAGCTAGTAATATCAATAAAAGATTTTTATTTTTTCTTCGCTTCATTTATTAATGTCTAATATAGCAATCTTTTACTTCAGTCATTCACTAAACTCTTGAGAAGTAAGATTTGTTGCAGAATGGGAAGAATTTGAGATCACATACAAAATATAGCAAGTAAACCAGGAGTAAAAAGATCAAATAACACAAATATTCAACAAAATTCAAATTGCTGAGACTAAAGGGCCCCGAAGCCAAGAAGATTTACTTGAAATAAGAATTAGTTTCGGATTAGATTATTAATTCAAAGCAGAAAAAGCAGCAAAGAAGCATAAAAGCTAACTTTGGCTACGATAAAGCAAATACATAAAATTTCTTGTATTTCAACGAATATTATGATTTAATTCTTTTTTTTTTATTTTTTACCAAATACATCCAAATCTCTTCGAGACCACTTAATCTCTCCACTGTTTCACTCTTGAGTTGTCGAGTTTCCGATAATTCCAAAATTCAAAACGTTTTTTTTAAAATTAGCTTCGCATCTTCTTTTACTCAAAATATATTGAATAAAAGGAAAAGCGAAGCCAAGCTGATTCTGAGCAATAAGATTAAACTCGAATGTCATATCAATTATACTGGCTTTTTATTCTACACGGCGATGGAACTGAATGCAAAGAAAACTATTATTGTGTAATTGAAGAACTGATTTGTATTTAAATTACTACCAAGAAATGCTACTCGAAGTATCAAAGATTGAAAGACATTAATTTAGCAGATACAGTTATTCACAATACTATCGACGATTCATATAACATTATATGATGGGAATAGAAAGCATTTCATTATGTATTTTTTTCTGCAATAAGTTTTTCTGAGCGTTAGAATCCTTTTTTAATAACCATTGAAGTTAAGATGCAAAATTATTTAAATAAACTTCATATTAATTACCACAATGGATTTTATTTTAAGGAAAGATATTATTCTGTAAACACACGCAGTACTATTCAATTTTTCACAGCCAAACACCAATATGTTTTTCTTACGTGAAATTAAGTAATGCCAATCCGTCATACAATTCTCATTTTTTTATAGATGAATGAAACTTGTTCCAAGGAAATGTTACTTTAAATGACACTAAAAATTACTTCTCGAGAATGTTCAGCTTATTTCTTGAGACGTTGGTGTAAATACAAATTTCGAGTTATTTTTCCAAAATCTTTTATCTTCAAAACGTTTAAAAAAATTTTTTTCTTTAGAATTTTGATTTAAAAGATAAATGTTTGCAGAAAATCGTCAATATCTGATAGTAATACAATGAACTTCGTTTCCGTTCTGTTTCTGGTATTGATCGTAGCATGTGTTGCGTATTCGCAACATTATCCTTACAATTCTAACTCCCACTATAACTCTAATTATAACCCTTCCGATTATTACTATAACAGTTACTATTACTATTACAATTACTATTATTATTACTCTTCTTTTTACTCCCAGTCTTATCCCTACTTTTACCAGTTCCCTATGACTACTACTCCTAGTCCTCCTGAGGATGTTACTCTTAGGCTTCCTTTTGGCCTTCTTACCGTCGACTTGTAAGTTTATTCTTTCTAAATTTTTGAATTTTTACAATTCAAATCAATTTTATTCGAATCTTCTTTATACATTTAATAATGTTAACTAATCTTTTTATACTAAACATGAAAATATGATACAAGATTGATTTATGATAAATTTGAATTGATGGTTTGGTTAATTGACATTTTCTGGTTAATCAACAAAGTTTTTCTTTCATTGTGTTTCCAATTTGTAAGGGGAAGAATCTTTTCTCGGAAGTCCTGAGTGGACCGAGTTACCGAAATGGTGTATGGCGAAATGTGAAATGTAGCTTTTAGTCAGTCTACTCCGGATTTTTAGTTTCATCCAATATTGATCCTTTGAGATATGCTCTTGTGCGCTTTATCATTCAATTCTTCTATTTTCAGGGACGTAGTAGGTGGATTTTCAATTGGCGTTTTATTAGGTGGTCTTCTGAGTGCTGTGATAGGAAAATGATATCAATAAAAGATATCAATTCTGAAGACTTCCACTTCTTTTTTGTTCTGTTTGTTTATTAATGTCTAATAAAATCTAGCAGTCTTTCACTTCACATGTACTAAATTCTTGGAAAATAAGATCTGCTGCTGAATGAGAATTTGAGATCATATGCATAATATAGCAAGTAAACCGGAGTAAAAAGATTAAATAACACTGATATTCAATAAAATTACAAATTGCTGAGACCAAAAGTCCCGAAGCCAAGAGTTCACTTGAAATTAGAATTATTTTCTGAAGATAACTTTGGAAATACACAAAATTCCTTGTATTTTAATCTCAGCAATGTTCAATTTTTTTTGTCTTGATGATTCACCCCTACTCTGCTCCCATTTCTCACAGTCCCGACATACTTAAGTAATCCTTCTGCTAAGTGCAAATTAACCTGCAGGTAAATCAATCTTCAATTAGTTTCTTTATAGTGAATACGATAAGAGTATCATCATTTCCACAATATTTTGGGTTTCATCTGAACGATTTCTTTCACACATCATCAAAACCAATTAAATAAAAATTTTTTTTCAGTTCATCAAAATGCACTGAGTTTCAGTACTTCTTTAGTGAAACTAATTTATGGTAGGTAGAACAGCCATTAGGCAATGAATAGTGGGTGATTCTTGAGCTTGTTAACTACGTCAAACGCCACATTTGGCTCCAATGTCACGATCAGGATCGCAGCATATGGACAAACATACTCCAGTCCAATCACTCTATATCCAATTTCAAATGATAATGCTAATTAATAAGCTATGCACAATGGTTGTTGTGAAAGTTCTTTTTTTTTTGTAGAGAATTTTAGCGGGATTGAAAATTGGGAAGAATTGTTGGATATGTTGTATAACGAAGTTTTAGTATGACGGACTTTATTCGCGTAACTACGATATAAAACAATAGGTGATTATCGATAATACACCAATAGTTTGAACTTTCTCTTGATGAGAGGGAGGGTTGTTTCTTGCTCCAAATTGATAAGAGTCTGATGAGATCAGGAAGTTGAGTTGGAAGGATCGTTCCTCCTCGATAAAGCAAAGTAGTGAAAATGAATAGATGAGAAGAAGCGAAGTGAATGTAAGAAGTGATTGCTGCCAAACAATGATCCCGTGACGCTAGAAGCCCCTTTTTAAATCGATAATCCTTGGTTTTATAGTAGGCGTCACTGCTTACAACAATTCAGACGATGGACACAATTTACAACATCCCAAACAATGCACATGAGCTCTATTAGCAGATTGGAAGGTGAGAGGACAAAAGGTTTTGAGCCGAGGTGCGGATAAATGACTCACTTGTCTGAGAAATATTGAAGATTTCTACTATAAGTGGCTTATTTCGACTCCGCATAACCGACCGAAGATAATTCCTTTCGGGGGAAAGTTTGAGGATTAAGTGAGAATTTCTCTTTATAATTTAACTTTGTTTATGGTTATTTCTTGCTCATTCTTAACTGTAGAGAGAATTTTTGCAGTTTCCATAAGAATATGATTTTTTTAGTTACAGTTCCCTTTTTCTTTGAAAATTTAAGCCATGATGGATAGAAAACAGCGTAAATCAAATAAAAGCTTAATTTGATAACACTCACCGTATTTAACAGTACAAAAATACTTTTACTAATAGTGATCAATTTCCAAAATATCATCCAATCCCGATAATTTTTCCATAGCTTTATCGAATTCATGTTTTAATTGCTTTGCTAATTTCTTGGCTTTGGTTGTCTTTCTTACGGATGATATCGCGAACACTTAGTAATGTTTTCGATGGTGGAAGCGGCGCATCGACTTGAAGATGTGAATCAGTTATTTCCTTTCTTTCTGGCTTGCAAGAACATCCTGACTTAATTCGCGTAATTTACGAACCACGAGTTGATTGTTCAAAATATCCCACTGACGACCAACCTCTACTACATCAATCTAAATCCGGTAAAACTTAGTTTTTCGTGCTTCATCACTTTCCGATCCAAGTTCAATTTTTCTTCCAGCAGTTTCTCTGATAATTTGTCCATAAATATATAAAAGATACCAGTTTTCATAATAAACTTCTCACTGTTCATTTTAATCATTTTCATTTACACAGACGCAGCACTTGCAGCAGGAATTTTTGTGAAAATCTTAAGCCTCACAATTCCTTTCATTAAAATGTACATGCATCTTATCTTGGCATTATTCATATTTCTTTTTTCGACAGTTCTTTTCAAAATAATGAGATTCTTCTCACAAATCTTGCAACATACGGTTCACAGCAATAAGCATGATTTACTCGTTCAATTGTTTCTGTTCACATTGTTAATTCATTTTTTTTTTTCTTTTTAAAGGTATTTGTTAGCATCGAAATGGAAGGTAATTACGACAATTAGTATTACCGAAGCTTTAACAAGGATGAAGAAGTGATTCATTTCTCCCTACTTTCTTTCTCATAAAAAGAAAATCTTGACTATATCATATTTCTTATAAGTACAAAGCTTCCGGAGCTCCTTCATTCTTGCGGTAAAGCACGTTCTCTTTTGATTTCTTGAAATCATCCATCGTTACTCTCATGCGACGTTCACGCAGCGCAAGCAAACCTGCCTCTGTACACATGGCCTGAAATTTCTATTGGATATTCAATTTAATCCTTATAAATCCAGTTTTAATTTAAATCAAACGGGAAATCAAAAAATAAATTTCGATTTTTCAGTATTTTCAATTTTTACTTCTGCCTTAAAAGAGAATTCCCAAAACGAATGGCTTAAATTTCACCAAGTTTATGAAATTCGATTCGAAAATAAGTATACATTTTTGAAATTTAATAAAAAGATTTTTAATTCCCTGAAGCGATCGTATGAAACAAAGATAGGGACCATGATAAACAAAAATTTTTTTTTTAATTTTTAGAAATTTTTTCACGATTATATTATTTAATCTGTCAAATAAAAACGAAACATAACAGCAGGAGATAACCTTAATATCAGCACCACTAAGTTCATCTTTGGCTGCAATGAATTCATCAAGATCAACATCGTTAGCCAATGTCATTCGCGATGTATGAATTTGAAAAATGCGGCGCTTAGTCTTTTCATCCGGTAATGGAAATTCGATTTTACGATCGATACGACCTGGTCTGATTAAGGCAGGATCTAATGAATCAATACGATTTGTCGCCATCAATACCTAGAACAACAGACCAACTTCTTCCAAACTCTTACAAAAATTTCTTTTTTATACCAAGATTTCGAAATATGCAGAAATATTAACCAGTAATGACAGCGATAAGTACAGAACTGTTTAATTCTAGGTGGTTCTAACAAAAACTATACGATTAAAAAAAAATTACTTTCACATCACCACGTGAATCAAAGCCATCTAGCTGATTTAGTAATTCAAGCATAGTACGTTGAATTTCACGTTCGCCTCCGGAATTAGAATCGTATCTTTTCGTACCAACAGCATCAATTTCATCAATAAATACTATTGACTGAAAGAAAGCACTTATTAATATTTACAATTATGATTTCAAGCCAGAAGTAAAAAGCATCTTAGTTACTAAATGATGAAATAGGGAAAATCTGGGAATTCTTACAGGTGCATGCTCTTCAGCAACTCGAAAAAGCTCTCGCACCATTTTGGGTCCATCACCCAGATATTTTTGAATAAGCTCCGAACCAACGACACGCAGAAATGTAGCAGATGTTTGATTAGCAACTGCTTTGGCTAGTAAAGTTTTGCCCGTACCAGGACATCCATAAAGTATAACACCTAAAACGACAAAAGTATTGAATTCTTTAGAAATAACATAAAATAAATGCTCGAAATTCACAAAAGATGTATCACACTCAGTACTGCAAATGTTACATAGTATTGAATTAAGATGAATCTTTAGCGAATTTCAAATATTTGTTGCAATCGAGCTCCATTCATATAAAGACTCATTTGCAACGAAAAAAAAAAAATTATGCAATGTAGACAGATAATAAATTATTTGGCAGTCATAAAAATCATCATAAAAAAGACAACTGATCCAAATTCACTGCAAAATGAAAAATAGTAAAAAATTTCTGATACTTCAAATCTGCGAACCTTTAGGCGGCTTAATGCCCATTTCTTCATAATATTCAGGATGAGTTAAAGGTAATTCCACGGATTCCTTGATTTCTTGTATCTGCTGGTCCAATCCTCCAACATCTGCATATGTTTCCTACAATAAAAAATTTTAAGTATAAATAAAGTTCTGACTACATGACGTATACTGAATGAAAGATTTATCTGCATTTTTATGTTTTGTTTGTCCACTAGGAAGCAAAACAAGATTCGGTTCAGTGCTTTTTCGGCGAACATTTAGATTCAGTGAATAAAAAATACTCTCAATAAAAAAATAACTTTCATCAAGATTTTTCTGTTTACCTGTGGAGCTTTTTCCAACTTCATCACAGAAACCATGGGGTCGGTGTCATCAGCCAGAACTCCTATCACAGCATGAGTTTTATGATTCAGCAATACGGCACAACCAGGTTCCAATTGCTCCTTGTCAACAAATGAAAGAATATTCACGTAATGCTCGCTTCCCACATTCTGAAAGATGGATTGAAGCGTATAAGAATTATGATATTGTGATTAACAGTAGTTACTGTAAATGTGGAGAGTCTACCGTGGAAACAATTGCATGTTGATCATCGATAATTTCTTCCAAATTTCCAACGGCCATTGGAGTTCCACGCAGGTCATTCACTTTACTACGCTCTTCCTAAAATGGCTACTTTCCATTCGCGTAAATAAAAAGCATTAAAGTTTGTTATTTCTTCCAATTCTCGATAAGAATTTTCAAGAAATTTGAATACCTCTTGTCTCTCCTCCTGTGGTTTCAAGCGTTCCTGATTCCGGATAAATTCTTGCTCCATCAATAAATAATCTTTGATTCGCTCATACTTCAACAATTTCAAACGACAGCGAGTATGAGGCGTTACTTGAAATGCAATAACATTTGAACGAATCGTCTTATGCTATGTATTATAAAATGTTCAATATAGCTGAGAAAAGTTTAGAATAGGAGTCAGTGAAGAACTTACCCGTGGGTAGTTTCGTAGCGGCATCAGGGCCCTTCCCTTTCTTTTTGCGTTTTCCTATTCGTGTTGGGATTGGCGCCTCATATTTTCGTTTTTTTTCCTTTAAAATATTAAATATCAAAATTTAAATGAATAGCACATTCATAAAGTATGAGTTTCATCAATTAAAGCTCTTATCTTTCTCCCTATATAGAGCAAATAAGTTGGAAGAAAAGAATAAACAACTTTATCAGCATCGCCACCTCCTCGATCCTCGCGCTTTCCCCCAAAACCAGATTGTTGCTGCCCCATTTCTGAATGAATTTTGATCAAAGCGTACTTATTGTAAATGGTGAAATAAAAACATTAGCTTTAAATCCATATAATTATGCCACACAGACAGATAAGTCATTCCTCTTCTTTTTTGTAATATTTAGCAGTAGCTATCCCATCAAAATTGTATCTCTGTCATTTCGAGGAACACTGAATAGGTTTAATCAGCTGACAAAAAATATTGAACAGAAAAAGCTGCAAAGACAAGTTGTGCAGAAGTCGACTATTTTCAGGCTAAATCTTGGTGTTCAGGTTTACTGTCCCCTTAAACCAGTGCTGAAATCACCAATCACGCCTAATTATGCCAACACGTCTATCCCTTCACAATCCTCACTAACGTCCATCGCTACCTTCACTTACATTGCAGCATGTCACGAGAAATAACTTTGCCTTTGTATGAGACCAAACATGACATGAACACTATGAAACAGGTCTATCCTCGTCTTTGTTCATTTCAATGCAAACTTTCCTTCCCACACATGAAGGAAAGAACGAAAGTAAGAGAAGAATAAGTCTCCAGGAACATGTTTTTCTTTCATTCATTAAACGACCATGTCTCATTACCAATACCTATTCCTTTTCCTTATTTTTGCTTCTCTCACTTCCTGTTGTATCCTATAACCGTTAACATTCACTTCGTTCATGATTGCTAGTACCATCAATTATCTCTTAATATTTGTTTCAGAAATGTTTGAGCATAAAATCAGATAAAATATGTGAGGGAAAGAAATGGAATGAATGCCGTTAAGTTCTTTAAAAACTAGCCAAAGATATTGCATAGACTATAGGACAGTAATATGTTTATAAAGTAATGATCAATGACGAGGTTAATGATGAATTGAAATATATGGTGTCGCTGAAATCGCGAGGATAAAAGAAGAAAATCAGTGATTCCTTTGCTTTAAATTTGACATTGCATATTTAATGTAATTAATTGTTAAATCATTTTTTGTCTTTCAAGTCAATGAGCTTTAAAAAAGCTCTCTATCATCGTGCTAACCACAAGCACACAACAAAGGATCTTTC
>KZ269991.1:233185-248976 GCA_002249935.1 Onchocerca flexuosa | reverse complement strand
TTTGCTGCTATTTTTCCCAGTCGTACTGTATTCGAAATGTCTCGTGCAATTCCTTCATCTTATATTTTCCAAACATTCTTCGTTCCATCCGAAGTGATAAAAAGGGATAGAAAACGGAAATATAATAAAATGGAAAAAATCAAATAATGTAATAAGTAAAATTGGGTTGTTGCATGAAGGAAAGATTGCAAATCTTTTTGAAATAGAAAAATTGATTTGTATTGAAATTACTATCACTAACTGTTACTCAAAGTATCGAAGATTGAAATTTATTAATTTAACACAAATGGTCATTCACAATACCATTGACGATATCGTATGGCATTCATATGTTGAAAATGACAGGCAATTGTCTTTTTTTCTACAATAAATTTTCCTGTGTGTTAACATCCTTTTTTTTTCCAAAGGCTGCGATAACAATATTAAGAAAGGTAAATGAAAACAAAATTATTTAAATAAATTTTATTTTACAAATAAAAGAAAATTCGAATTTTGTTCCAAACAAAGAGTGCCAAAAAGGCTCTATTCTGGCGGACGTGAGAAACGAAATACCTTTCGCAAACCTCCGTATTCTTATGCAAAACAAAAAAAAAATAACTTACAAATCATAGTCGGTGCTCCCAAAAAATTACAACATATATATTCTTTATCCTCTTTCAACTAAAGAAGAGTTCTTAAAATATCATTTATTGAAACAAATATCAAGAATCAATATTTCAGCAACTTAAAAGTTTTAATCAACCTTCTTCCTTTATACATTTATAATGAAATGATATCGTTTTCATCATTTTCTTCCTCGACAGAACAATTTTTTTTTAAAAAAAAGCATAGAATTCATTTAAGGAAATTTCAAAAAATTAGAGTGAACTATTTGATAGCAAAGTGTCGCTGAAATCACCAGGATAAGAGAAGAAAATCAATGATTCCTTTGTTTTAAATTTGAAATTGCGTATTTGATGTAATTAATTGTGAAATCCTTTTTTTTTGTCCATCAAGTCAATGAGTTTTAAAAAAAAGCTCTCTTTCATCATGCTAACCACAAGCACAATCTCATGCGCACCAAAGGCGCATGCCCATGAGACAACAAAGGATCTTTCTTGTCTCTCCAAGACGATACCAGGATCCTCCGTCCACGAAGAAGATGAGGTTCCTGAGTACAAAAATCATTTCAACGAATAAGCTGCCATGAGTTCGGTCGGATTGTCCAGCTCATGGTTTATCAATTTTCTTTATTCATAATCCCATCTCCCCCTTTTTCGTTTTGTAATTTTCTATGAAAGTTGTCCTTTGATAATATCAAAGTTGTACTGTTGATGTAATTGTTGTTGTAATATTTTCTGCGTCCGTTGATTAACAAATTAATCATAATAAAGGTTTAATTACCCAAGTTTGAGATTCGTTTGCAAGTGAGTGAAACAGCAAGATTTAAAGAAACTGCGAGAACGGAAGAACAGAATTCAACCTTACAATTTTGTCACTATCAGAAAGAAAATAGCGATAAAAGAGTTAAAACGCATAAAAATGTTTTCGATAATACATCTGATTCCTGGATATCTATATCGCAGAAGCAGATCGATGGATAAATGGAAATACAAAGGCGGAAGGAACATTCTTCGTAAAAAGGAGCATCCTTTAACAATTTCATGTAAACATAATTCGCGCTAATTGATGATTATAAATGTCTCAGGCAAATGATTTGATCTCTTGCAGTTTTTTTTTTTTTTTTTTCTCAAGTTTCACTGTTCGTGATAAATGTTACACTTCAAAATTCAACATTAACTGCCAGCTAATATAAGATAAGCTGTTTCATTATTTTCAGCGCTTTATAACTAATATAATAAATGCAGAGGGGATTTCTTTCTTGAAATAATTTAAAAACATAGTTCATAACTCGTATTTTGCGGAAAAATCTAGAAAAAACATAAAAATCTTTTCTGATCGTTAAAGCTGCTTCTCTACTCTTGTTCAATAGAATCAGTACAGCGCACAAAACTATCTTTCCTCAGAAAACCTGATCATTTAATGTCTATTTCCTGAGAAGATCGAGCTCAGAAAAAGTGCTGGCATTTACAACATGAATTTTTCATTATTTCGATGGATATTAAATTACTATGTTATGATAGTTTATTGAATACATTTAACGAGATGGAATCTACATGTTTCAAAATCATGCCTCTAAATAACATTATTGTATTCCGTTATTTATAACCAGTAACATTGCCAATCCAGGCTTTGAAGCTATGTCCGTAAAGTTATTATAAAATAAAAAATCCAGTACCAGAGCAAAGCAAAAAAGATACCATTTGTATATGGGAATATTAAAAGGCCAAATAGCGAAAAAATGTTGGGAAGCTGAAAAGATGAAATCAGTTGTATGTAGGAATGTTAAAATAGCCAAATCAAAGAAGTCAAAGAGTTAAAAAGACGAACATGTATAGCAGACATGTCCTGATCCACAGATTAGCGAGATGAGATTAATCAATCATGAAACGATATGTTATAGTCGGTAAAACCGAAATATTTTATCATAAAATGCAACGAAATAATCAAAGTATTCTATATGGTAGAAATTTGTCATATTTCTCAGGCAAATGAATCATTTATCCATTTTTCGGTAGACTTTTGTTCTCATTTTTTCAATCTACGCAATCAGTTTCAACTTAGTCTGATTGAATTGAAGATCCTCTTGTTACTGTGGCTCGGCTAAGTCAATAATAGTCTTCATTGGGTTTATACGACATTATACACAATATTGCGCTTATGTAAGGATTAAATGAACATAAATAATAAAAGATCCTAGCAGTCGTTTTTATGCTCAAATTGTCGTACTGTCGTTCTCTTTCCGTTTACTACAGCTGTTGCTCTTAACGAATTCTCGTTTATGCTGTCATCGAAACCTTCCAAGCTGAACTGTAACTGAACTGCCGCTAATACTGATTCGAAGACACTGCTCCCGTTGAAAGCACAGACATTAATCATGTTGTTTCGAAAAGCTCCTTTTTTATGTGGATAATCCTTAATTTTAATTGTAGGCGGTGGCTTGCAACACATTGATCATACAAAAGGTTGGTCATGGGGACAAAGCATAAGATATAAACAATGCTTACAATATTTTAAACAAAGCACGCAAACTTCAGTCCTTGCAACATTTCAGATTTACAACATGATTTACATGATTTACAACATTTCAAACTATGCACATGAGCTCAATCAGCAGACCGGAAGATGGGAGAACAAAGGCCAATGTGCCGAGATGTGAATAAATGACTCACTTGTCTGATAAATATTACAAATCTCTGCTATAAACAATACTTGGACTATGTCGACATTTCGGTTTTACAAACAAGTTTTTCACTCAAGTTACTCAGTTCATTCCACTCAACAATCACTACTCTCCAATACAGTTCATCTCCTTGATCCATCTCTACTACAACGGATTGATCAACTGTAATCGTGATATTGTCTAACTTTATCTTATAATATAGACAAAGAATCAATCTTTCGTCAGTTAGTAAAAGTTTTCTTTCCAAGATCTGTCCATGTCACAATGTGAAGAACTTTCTCGACAGCTAGAACTCAAACAAGTTTATCGCCAAAAGGAGAAGAGCAGTTCGGCCGGAAACCGATGTTTAAACTCAAAGAGGAAGAATTCGGAAGGAATTAAAAGGTGAGGACTTCGATCCAAAGTAGTTCAGGTGTAATTAAGTTTCAAAGACGGTAGTAGGATCTACAATTTAACAATTCAACAATACGAGCAATAGTTCATCAGGAGTACAATTCAGCGCTGGATCGACAGTAGCGTAGGAGCAGAAGCAACAACAGTGATTGTCGCTGTTTTCTTTCTGATAGCGACAAAATTGTAAGTTGAATTCTATTCTTCAATTCTATTCTTCGATTTCTTCAATTTTATTGTTTCACTCACTTGGAAACGAACCTCAAACGTGGGTAAGTAAACCTTTATTATGATTAATTTGTTAATCAACGTACGCAGCAAATATTACAACAATTACATCAACAGTCAATTTTGATAATATCAAAAGGACAACTTTATGAAGAAATTATAATACGAGCAAAGGAAAGATAAGGTTACGCAATAAAGAAAAATTGATATACCATGAGCCGAGCTCATGGCTGCCCATTATTTGAAATGATTTTTGTACTCAGGAACCTCTTCTTCTTCGTGGACGGAGGATCCTGGTATCGTCTTGGGGAGACAAGAAAGATCCTTTGTTGTGTGCTTGTGGTTAGCACGATGATAGAGAGCTTTTTTAAAGCTCATTGACTTGAAAGACAAAAAATGATTTAACAATTAATTACATTAAATATGCAATGTCAAATTTAAAGCAAAGGAATCACTGATTTTCTTCTTTTATCCTCGCGATTTCAGCGACAATGACTACGCGAAAAGACTATTAAATTACAATTACAAAGAAATATTTAACTGTTCATTTCCTCATTATTGCATAAAGATTATTGTTATGGACTAGATCGTATAAGATAATGAAGACAATTATCGACACAGCAGCAAGACGATCCAATTTACGAGATCTTTCTCCGACACTATGAATTTTAGTGTCATTTACAGATTCTATTTCGTAACAAAAGCATTTGCTTTGTACTTGAATGAAAGATCCGGAAAACTTTTCGAAGCAGATAACTTTTCTTTCAAGAGATCCACTTGGATCATATTGGTTTTTTTCAGATATAATAAAAATGTCAGGTCTACAATTCGACACAAAAAGAAATGAAAAAAAAAGAAAATGAGGAATTGAGGCAATACTATGAATAAAGTGGGAATAATTGTAGAGAATTAAAGAACCAAATGGATACAATGATATCTTTCTACTTCATTCTGCAGATATCAGTAACAATGATCGCCATATCTGTTTGGCAATAGATTTGAAAAAAGAGTATTATTCCTAACATCATCAATTGTTAGATTTTATCTCTCTCGATTACGCATAATTATTACCTTGATTTCATTTATTCTTTTTTTCTAGGAAAGATAAGGTTTGCTTTGCTTTTTGTTGTTTTATTCGGCACGTCCTTAATTTATTTTACTTCCCTTTTATCGTTCTTCATTCCTTTAATTTTCATTTGATCATTATACAACGTTCTTCATATTTATTATATCCATCTCTAATACAGAGAACGAATAACAGACCAGTCACTAGATTGGCATGCTCAAAAACTTCGGAAAATCGAAAAATAATGTATCTAGGATGACATATTCGCGGCAATCGTTCCTTGCAGTACTAACTTTACATCAAGAGATTAGACCACAGCAAGAACAAAAAAAGAAAGCTTTTAAAGAGTCTTCTGAAAAAGTCGAATTCACAGCAAAAATATTGAAGTATTTCTTAAGCATTTTTTAATTAAACTAATTTTTTTAATTCTTCCAGTCATCTGTTAATATAAAATTCTAGTTCATTTTTCATAAAAATCGAGAAGGGATAAAATGATAAAAGTGATGAATAAAAAATCGATCAGCAGGGAAAAAGTAATTGCATATTCCGTTGAACTCGAGAAGAGAAGATAGGTAGGAACATCATACAAAATGTCGGTAAAACCAAAATATTTATAGTATAAATGAAACGAAATAATTCAAATAATATGTATTGGAGAAATTCGTAATATTTCTCAGAAAAATAAGTCACTTATCTATATCTGGACACAAAGGCCTTTATTCTTTCATCTTCCGATTTGCTAAGAGAGCTTACGGGCATCAAGTGAAATGTTGAAATGCGACTGTCAGGAATGTTACAAGCACTGAAGCTACTTTAGCATGACTGTGTTGTAATCCTCTGCTCACTATCAATACCAAGAATGATCCATATAAAAGGAAGCTTTGGGGACAGCAAGATCAGTATTGTCAGCTACATTGGCATCTTCAACATCGCGAGTAGTTCATTCTATATCAGCGTTTTTTTTCTTCAACAAGATCATTCCTTTCTACATCAGCGTTTTCAACGGAAGTAGTTTGTTCCATAGTAAAAAAAAAGTCAGCATCAGTATCAACGGCAGTTCAGTTCCAATCCAAATCAAAAACGATTTCACCGATAGTCCGAGCGACAATTCGGTAGAAGACAACTGCTAGTATCTTTTATATTACCGTGTATTGTTCATTTATTATTCATTTACTCTTTACTACTGTATAAGTGCTACTTTGTATATAATATGGTATTACCCAAGAAAGCCCATGGCTAATCTAGCAGAGTTACAATAGCGATTTTCAACCAATCTACAATCCAAATTATAAATCGACTAGAATTTTTTCCCCAACAAATGTGAATGCTGTCCACAGCATACAAGTTGCATCTTCTTGATGAAGTGTATTTTATTGACGTAATATATTTCAAAATTATTTTAACAACTGCGACAAGCACATTATTAAAACAAAGTATCCATTCAAACCTTCCGACCCGCCTGACGCAAAAGATATTTTCGCAAGCTTTCTTGTCGTTCTTTAAAACTCCTCTGGCGATTCTTTCCTCTCAGTTTGTGCCGCACCATTTGGAAATTCTTCCGTTTCATCAGTTCTCTATTTGTGCGTCCAACATGATCTCCCTAAAATTCATATGATAATTTGTGGAATTCTTTGCAATATTCACGAAAATCGATACTTTAAATCAGATATTTTCTAATTATTAATCTTGTTCAAAGCTAAATCCAGGTCTTAAGAAGACCACCACAATTATTACCGTTTTTTTAGGCTTTCCGAATTGCTGACGTCCCTCTCGACCTTTTCTTACCGCTTCCATTCGTTCTTCCTTCGTTTCTTTTCTTAATTTCTTATGGAATTTTTCAATGTCTTTAAGTCGTGTCAAGCCATTTTCTTCATTCCGCCTACAATATGTATTGTTCATAACAAATCCAAGCAAGTATAAACTTTGTTAAAATTTAATAGCAATAATATTGATTTAATATATCTTAGAATGACTGTAATTCGAAGAAATTCTAAGCGATACGACTGAAAAAAAAAAAAAAAAAATTCTATTGAAATATACTTCAACTCGTTAATCTAAAAGATCTTAAAATCAAATTTTGGGTAATAAATCCTATTCTTCTCTTTTTATCTCAAATTATCACGAGACATAACAATCCTTAGTCTTTCATCTTTCGAAGTACCTAATAAATAAAAGAAATTACTTGGCGATGGTTTCTCCCAATTCTTCCAATTTAATATCATTGTTCCTTCGCTTCTCATCACATCTCACTTGTTGTTTCAAACGAAAAGCACTGATTTTGCAGAAATCGTCTTGCGTCAAGATTCGAGCTTCACATATTTGTCTCGCTTTTTCTTTCGTCTCAAAAAATGTAGTTTTCTGATCATTCTACAATAATGACTTGGTCAAGCCTTAATTTACTAATCAACCATGAAATTCGCTAATTTGAGAAAAGAACTTAACCAGAACTCTGGACAATAAAAAATAAAAGATAAAAGCAATAGTTAAGGAAAATTTTCGTTACCTTCACTACTTTCTCTTTCATCTAATCCTGTTGAATTATTTGCTGAAAACCACAAAAAAAAGATACACGTAAACCGTGTTATTAATAGATGATACATATGAATTTTTCTCAAAAATAAATTACCATTTCATAGATGGCATTATTCGGAGATTTTTCATTGTCCGTGCACATAGCTAGATGATTATTGAATGAATCCACACTTCCATCTAAGTCCAATGAGTTTTTTTCAACAAATTCCGCGTCAAAATCAAAATCAATATCATCGCTTTCATCATTCTGCATCTGACAATCATTTTGGACGATATTATTATAAAACCCTATCATTATCATGGATAACTATAAATCATTTTAAACGTAGCTACTGCATTAAGAAATCGTCAAACAGTTGATATGGCATACATAAAAAACTAAAAAGAATGATTTAAGTTTCATGGAATTTGCTGATTAGAGAAGATGTCTTCATTCAGGTTCAAAACCAAATTTTATTCAAAAAAATAAAGAATAATTAAAAATGCAGCATTCGCTTTCTTTAGACATATTGAGACAAACATGGAAACTAGCATACCAGGCTAGCGTTAAGTACATCAACTTCCATTGGTAGGCACTCTGCTCCTTCTACAAATTCTTCCGGGTGCTCAGCACCGAATTCAATTATTTTCAAATCTTTCAATGTTTCTGTTGGTCTAAAAAAAATATTCAAGATATTACAAAATTTACCATAACAAAAACTTAAAAAATATTGCTAAGCATACTAACCTGCCCCGATCCTTCCTATGTAAGAGCTTTGGATTGATAGCGCGAAATAAAGTGATGATTGCTCGTGCTGCCATAGATACATTCTTGTTTTTAAAGCGCTTATACTGGAAAAAACACTGATGCTTTCCATTTTTTGAGCTTCTAACAACAGTGATCGTTCTTTTGAAATTAAAACAATTTCTTACTTATTTGTCCTTCAGTGTTACTTTTGCAGCATAATACGAAATGCAAAAATCAGAATCACCATTTTCAGTTTTACTTAAAATGCAAAAATTTTCCAGTATTTTCTTATTTTACTGTTGATAACAACCTTCAATCTTTTTATTTTTGACATGTCTGGCGAAGTTTCAGAAAAATAAAAAACAAAAAGTGAAGCATACATCAGTCAAATCTCTAAGCAGATCCTCTGTTGCACCAAATGGACAGGTTGCAAATATTTCACGTATGGTATTTAATCCAACTGTCATTGCCTCGGGTGTATTTCGGTCACAAACAAAATTTTGGGCAATAACATAAACCAACTGTTCAACAATATCTGGAGGTACCAGTTCATGACAAGCTTGTGCTACATAAAGCAATATTCTGGTAATCTGAAAAACATGTGCACAAAATATTCTGCAGTAATGGAATTAAAAGTTCATATCTCGAAGTAAAGCATTAGCATTTCGTAAATGCAAAGCAAGTTAAATCATTTTTTTAATAAAACCGCTTAATTCCGAAAATAATTCCGAAAAATTATTTAATTCCTAAAAATTCTTAATTCCGAAAAATCAAAAAAAAAAAAATCTATTCAGAAAACATTTCTATTATACGAAACAAACTTCTCTTTGCTTTGGTTGGAGAAAGCGATGCATGTAGGAATAAAAAGATAATATTTGCAATTTGTGAATACCAATCATTCGAGCACATAGCGCCATGCACAGAAGACGCGTTTCGAATTTCTCATTCTTCCTGCTCTCTAATAAGCCGAACAATCGCTCAGCAAATGTTTGAGGATCATAAATATAGCGAATTGCTAATAAATTGCAGAATTTTCCGGCATTCTCTTTCTTGGATTTTCTATCGGTATTTAACAGTTTCTTTGCTTTCATGAATTTCTCCTTCTTTTTACGAGTCTTTTTCGCAGCTTTGTATGCAACGACGACCTAAAATATTTCTATATCTAAACTTTTCCGAACGAAAATATCAGCTCTCATATTTAAGTTCTTGAAAATTCAACTGCATGTTCAAATTCTTCAATAAGGGATACACCTGTTTCAAAGTTTTTTGATCTTCCTCTTCACTTTCATTTTCATCGTCATCGGAAGAGTCGTCTTCCAAAGAGCCAAGAAAGAATCTTATTGCTGCAATCTATAAATAGAAAAAATGCACTGCCCAAATCTGGTGAACTTTAAAATAGAAATTCAAACAGTTAAATAATTTTTATATCTCGTCTTTTTTTAGCAGATCACTTATTATCATTACGAGTGTTTAATTACATAATATAACGTCTCTCATCAAAAATTCAGAATGACGTAAGCAAATCTTTAGCAAATGATTTATAATGAGAGCTACGGAAGCATTTTGTTTTATCTTCTAGTTCTGTTTTTTTTTTTTTTTTTTTTTTTTGTTCCTACTATAAAATGTTATTGTAGCAAACCTGAATGCGTGAAATCTTATGAAGACAGCACTCTGCCAAAGCGTTCGCTGTTTTAGCATCTCTCAAAAAACCCTTCCGAAACCCGTCGATAAGTACCGGAAAGATATCAAAAGTTAAATAATCGAAAAATAAAATGAAAATTCCACGTTTTTCACTTTATTCTTTAATTGAATAAAATGAAAACTCTATATCCGAATAAAAATTAGAGGATATCGAAATTCTACCAATTCAGCTGTGCGCACCACAATGGATCGAGAGTTTTTCAATTTCGTGAACAAAAAAGTTCGAATTTTCCATACCAACTTCTGATCGCGATGTTGTAGTGTTAGTTTTTTCATTAAGGTTTTTATTGATTCGCAGATGAACTTTCTGAAAATCATATAATGCAAATTACTTTTTTTCTTCTTGAAAAGTATTAATATTTCTTTATTCATCTCGACTGATTGCAGATAACATTAGCTGATAATAAGATAATTTAACACTTTTCATTCACGCTCGCAGCAGGGGATTCCAAAAATGAAATATTTATGCGAAGAAGTTATGTTGTCCAAATATAAGGATTACTAACCTCAAATTTTTGTCTTCACAAAGAATAAGCGTGAAGAACAAATCGATAACAGCCAAAGAATCAATGATTCTGCGATTTCGTAATGTAATAAGAGCTTTACAAAATGCTACACGAATCTGAAGTCGATTTTTATAGTCAGAAAATCTTATTCAGTTGACGATACGCCAGTAATTTCGATAATGAAATTAAAACTTTAGCAAATCCTTCCTCAATATATAGTATCATTGTCACTTTTATAACATGAAAGAAAAAAAAAATTCTTTTTCAATTTCCAAAAAGTACGAAAAATTACCTGTGGATCAAGTCCAGTCAATCGACTATTCAAAATTTCCATAATATTAGCTGCATATTCCTTACCCTCCTCTGCAAATGGAACTTATAAAATCCGGAAAGTTTGCAATTTATTAGTAATCTCACAAGGTTTTTTGAGGCTCAGAGTGACAAAAACAAGTCCACGAATAAATCACAAAAATTCTCTATTTCAAATAAACTAACTTGGGTAGTGGCTACTAGTAGCTGCTAAAAAATTGATCAGTTCCAGCAATGATTGCAAATCCGCATGATTTAAACTCGGTTGCAATTTCATTAATTGTATTGTTTTGATGTAGAATTTGTATTCTCCCAAAAATTCTTCCTTGTATGATTCTGGATCTTTGTTTATCTAAAAATCAGGTTTTATCACGTCAAAGAAATGATGAATAAAATGAATATCTATATTCTCAGCGATCTCTTATACTTAATTAATGAAAGCAAATAGGGTACATGGCACGTTGATAACAACAATGTATAATAACAAGCTTCTTTAAATCTAATAATATCATTTTATAATTTGGCGTGTTTTCAAGAACTGTGAATAACTGCAGAAGAAAAAAACAATGCGAAAATCTATATACAATGCGAGTAACCAGCATATTCTTTATGTTTTTGAAGTTTTCGCCTGCGAATGATCTAAGCCTTCCTTTCAAATATCGGCATACAGATAGTATGCACTAATTATGCTTCCATATGCGTTTACTTTTTTCATTTGCAGTGTAAAAGAAGGCGATAAAATTCAGCCTTATATTGTACAATACAAAAGAGTAACTTCGGAAAATAGACGTACCAATTCTTGTAGTAATCCAAGATTTGTTTCCAAATGAGAAGCCATTATTTCACCTGAAATGAATGAAATTTCAAGATGGATCTAGAACAACTTAGTAAGTTTTTCACGTAACTGCCAAATCATTCTCAATCAAAGTTTTAAATAGATCAAACTTGTTCAAAAACTTAATACTATAACACCAACATCAGGACACCAACTTTGCGGAAACTGAAGCATTTGTTCAGCCAGGGCGAAGTGTATTTTACGGCCACGGGCTGGACAACCTGAAAGATCAATTGGTGATTGGTAAATTAGTTATCGATGGAAGTTACTGATAGGGGTTGGATGGTGGGACATGTGTTAGTTTGTAAGAAGTACTAGTAATAAAAATGGAGAATTTACTAAAAGAGAGAGTGAGGGAGATAAAAAGAACGGACTGGCTGGTGTTAATCGAAGAAGTATGTCTTGCTAAGATTTAATTTGATTGTCTAAATAGACGATGTGATTTGAGATGTGTGACGAAGAACTGAATGCCATCAACAGTGCTAGGAGCAGATCTGAATTGCTTGCTGCTCTTCAAAACGCTCTACAGGTAAACATTATTCCCTTCTTCTTGGCACTGAAACATTTATTGGTCAGTTAAGCGCTTATTTTAAGATCAGGTTTGAACTTAGTTATTTATGCTGCAATTTCATTCAGATTGCCTTGTTTCCGCGGATTGCTTCAATTTCCATAGTTTTTCCTGATATTCTCAAAGTTTCCGAAAATTGCTCTCAATCCTTATGTATACATATAATTTCAGTGTATGTCGTCACCAGAAAGACCACTGTTTGTGAAACACCGTATACTTATCCAGTTGGTTAACATCTTTCATCCTTCTATACTCGGTAACTGTTTATTTCATTTTGTTGTTTTCAATAAAATATTTAATTGACGTCAAAAAGTTAGACAAATAGAAAGAGTGAATATCGGCAAGGTTTAATAAAATAGGAAATATGATCGAAAAGTTATGAACACATAAAAGAGTAAGATAATAAAAATATTAAATCTGATGTCGGATTCGTTAAGCAAGTAATAAAAGTATACCAGATGACAAAGTGCAAATGATAGAGGAAAAATTATGTCTTCAATCAGAAAGTAAATCGAAAGTGAATTAAGGACTTCTTTGACTGTAAATTAAATCGCAGCGTATTGAGATACATGGAAACACTTCCAGTGAGAGGAAATATGGAATTTTTAATAGGTAATGCTAAACAAATTGAAAGGATTAGCTAATAAAAGAAGATTCTTTCGATCTTAATTGCTTACATTCTTTAATTTTACTGAAATGTAATTTAACCGAAATTGTGAATCATCAGATAAGAAACAACTAGAGAAATTGCTATCAACAGGCTAAAATGATATTTTGATTATTCTTTGTTTAATTATTGTCGAGCATTCCTTTGTTTTCTTCTGATGATATATTGAAATTTGCACTCATTTTAAAATAGAAAAAATTCGTCTGAAATTGCAGGTCTTTTGACAGTAAATGAATTCAAGAAATTGTTCACAGCGCTGTTCCGTTTAGCTCCAGTAGATGATGCTTTACTCGTTTTGATCAGTGCTTTGCATACTTGTGATAACTCACAGATGTTTCGCTTGCAGCATATAATAACTTTATTGGATGATGTGGAAAAAACACGTTTAGAATCATTGTTCGCCGACAGCATTGAGAAAGATCCGAATGATAGTCAGCAGTTATTCATTTACTTATTTTTCTTATGCCTGTATGTACTGATGATCCTATCTATCTAAATTTTTAGTAGTTTTCAGGATTTTCATAAACGAAGTTTAAACAATCCATGTCTCAGACATGTTTATAAAAGTTTTAATTTTTTTATTGTTTTTGAGAAAAGAATACACAGATACTAAATCACACTCTGCTTAATATGGTTAGCAATATTATGCACAAGCATTTTATAGTTCTTGAAATTTCAGTGGAGTGGAATGCTAAGCAAGGAGAATTATGCAGACTTTTGGGTCAGACTACATGTTTGGTGCACAATGTATTCGGAAATTCTCATCTTTCAAGTTTGGTTAGTTCTAATTCGTCATTTGTACTTTTTTGATTGTTCAGCGCAAGAGAAATTAGTCCTAGAATGCAATTTTATGAGATACTTCAATTCTATGAATGCATCAAATTTTTTTTATAGGTAGCAACAATGAATGTTATTTCAATTACCTAAATTAGATTGTTATTCTTTTATTTAAAGATTTATTGCTGTGTTTTAATTTGTTGAGGTTGAATCAAATGATTCATTTCTAAAAGCATATTTAAACAATCACTGGATTTATTTATTGGATGCATTGAAAACTGCTCTCATGAATGCGGTAAAGAGATGTCGAAATGCGAAGAATGTGAACATGGAATTCCTCGCAGGTGTCATTTATGAGCTGAGCCACGGCGATATTGTTGTTAGTCTTTATTTTATGCATTTTATATTCAAAACTGAGATTTTTATTTTTTATTTTTTCAATTAGAAAGAATAAAAATTTTTTTTGGGATCGAATTGTTGACTTGCGAACAAAAGTTACGATTCCTAACTTATCATTTTCATCTAATTTTATTCCCAGACATTTCGGACATTAATAACTTGGTTGGGGTCTCAAGTAAATAATATGATTTGGAGCCGTATTAGTGCGAGACTGCTTACGGATACTTCAAACGGCATAGCTCATTCAGAAAATCTGCTCATACTTACGCTACTTGCTGCAAAAGATGGCGAAATGCTTCAGGTATGCTTTGATGGAGCAGTAATAGGAATTCATGGAAATTTTTTCAGAAATATAAAACAAAATGATTATATTTGACTTCGTGTGCAATGAAAACAATAGGAGGTATATAGTAAAACTTTATACCTCCTATTGTTTTCATTGCACATGAAGTTATTTCTTTCTGAAGCTCAATGACCAAAAATTAAAATTAGCACTTTTTTCTCACCGGCTTAATTACAATAAAGCCTTTACTCTCATCATTAATTCATTTAGTTCCAGAAAAATCCTATAGATATACTCAGGACATTGTCTTCTTTAGTAAATTTATGCTATATATGATATCTTACAGAAATTATTTGGTAATGAAATATACAAAAACCGGATAGTGAGACGGATTTTCTTTGAAAAAGCGCTTTTTGTTAAAATTTTCCCTTCGACAGAACAAGTTCCTGAAAAATTGGCTGTTTGTTTGCATTTCGGCAACAATGAGTCCTGTGGTAACAGTTTTTTTCTCAATCTTTTTTTGTAGGCAATTTCCAGAATCGCAGTCGTTGCAAAATTTTGCACTGTCATAATTTTGATTTAAATTATATTAAAATATGATATATGCCCATTTCTACTTTCAGTATGGACTTGTTTTAATAAATTTATCGATCTTCTCAAGATTTTGTCTTGAGATCTGCATAAATCTTTTTTTGTAAATTTTGCAAAATGATTTTTTTTAATTTGCCAGAAAGTCTTGCCCACTTTCTTTCAGCTTATCTAATCAGTTAATACTTATTCATAAAGATTGTTATTCATATTCATATAACGTTAAATGGAATTAGCATTCAATTGTTCATAACAGGTAATGGACCATGGAGTACTTTATTTAAAGATACGATCTGTGCAGCTATGATTGTGTGGGCCAGTAGTATCCATGTCAATCATTCCTCTGATGAACAGCTGGATTATATTGATGTTGTGCTTCTCAACTTTGTCAAATATGCAAAGTAAGTTTCATTTCGTTGAGATTAGCATAGCTTGGAAACCGTGATGGATTTCTGAAAACATGCCTGAAGCAGATGTTTGTACTAAATTTCCAAGTAGTCATTTTTTTTTCAACTAATCTTCCAAAATACTGCATATTTGAAATCTTTGTTACAATACCTATTAGTGGAGCATATATTGTGCCTTGCATTGATTCTTATACATAAAATAATTATGGAACCATTGCACATCATGTTGCCGTATGTAGAATGATTCATTTTAGAAGAAGTGAAATTATTGATTTTGTAAGACTATTGAAATTTTTAAATATCAATTCTACTTTCACCGAATGATGAAATTAAGGTTGAAAAAGTTTCAGTGAGCAAATACGTCGTGCTATTTCATCCGAAGTTATTTCTAAAATGGCTGCTGGTATGAACATTCGTCTCAAATGCACAAACATTCGACGTAGGCTAAGAGGAATGTTTGTGTCAGGTCAGCATTTTTTTTTCTTTTCTTTTTTTTTTTTTTTTTTTTTTTTTTTTTTTTTTCAC
>KZ269991.1:177853-233085 GCA_002249935.1 Onchocerca flexuosa | reverse complement strand
AGGGTAGCCTTTTTTTTTTTTTTTTTTTTTTTTTTTTTTTTTTTTTTTTTTGTATTTCACGAACGTTTGAATGTCCCCAAAAAGAATCCTTTTTTCCAGAAATAGGGTTTTGCGAATAGTAGTAAAGATATATGGAATAATGCAGGAAAATTTGATACCACTGTCATTTTTAGAATTATATATTTCTTTAGAAGTGCTTACGAACTGGTTTTCGTTGGGTGAACTAAAATTTGAATTCCCTCCTGAAGCAGATGAGATCATGGTAGATTTAAAGAAGATTGTGGTGGATGAGTATAGTGTTGATGTGAAGATTGATAAAAATGGCACTGAGGAGAAAAAAGTGATACAACTGGAAATACAGGATGTGCGATATGATGCAGGCAAAATTGATAGCGATGATGATGACTTCCCTAAGTATGAAATTCCTGCAGAAGAATTGATTCTGAAAAAGGTTTGCACATCATAAATAATTCCATTAGACGCTAATATCAATTTTGGTCGAATAAATGTGTCTTATAAGTTACAAAACACAGGTATTATGTGCTGCTCGTGATAGAAAATAGAATGTATTTTTATTGAGTATTTTTAAAGACTTTGCTTATTTGGATTGCCTGAAGTTTAAAATTATCTGCATCAAATACTAAACGGAGGATGCATTTTTATTTTTTCAGGAAGAAAATGATGAAGACTATCGCTGTGTAGAAGTCCCTTATTATGTTAGGGATTGTATTGAGATGCTAAATGAGCAAAACGACTGTGCCAAATTTGAGGCTGCATTCAGTGCGCTGGAACCAATGATTAGGTAAAAATGCATTCTAGTGTTTTTCAGGCCACATTTTTGTCTCGCCAACTAAAAAGAAAAAGAAAAAAATGTGGTAGAATAATGATAATTTAGGGAATAATTTAAAATAATATCAAAGTCTTCCATTTTTCGTATCAGTATGAAGTGAATTGAGAATAGACAGACACAATAGTTCGGTTTCCTAGCAGATCATGTATTACGTTGCCATAGCGCCGCAATATCTTTTTAAGCCTTGAAGACATTTTTTAGTATTATGATGATGAAAAGTCTTAAGCACTTCATGAAAAACTGTTCAGTTTATGAAAAAAAAAAAACCCAAAATGTATCCTGTTAACTTCACTTTAATTTAGATGATATATTAAACATCCTGATAACATTTTTATCTATCTAGAATGATTTCAGACGACGAGCTGTTGGTTATGAACAGTCTGCGGAAGAACTACTTTGTCGACTTATCGATCTTAGTGATCGCTTCAAAACTGAACATTTCCAGGTATTTATACTAATACCTTAATAAGGGTAACATGTATACCATTATTATGGTAGAGATAACGCATTCCTACTGACTATCTAAAGGCCAACGAAAATAACCTTAGTTTTTTTTTTCTACTTCATTCTGATACAGTCGTATTTTTCGCTTAGGATCTTAAAAACCATTCTTGTCGATTATTTTAATTCTTATCAGAATTTCTCAAAGATAATAAATTTTGGAATTGGATTAATTTTTTGTTATGAATGGGCAGATTTTTGAGAAAAAATTTTGTTCATATCAAAATTCATATTTTGGAAATTTATATATCATTATCTGCAGGAGAAACGACTACAGCTTATTGAATCGTGTTTGGTGACAAGTCCATATTTGGGAAACGTTGCTATTGATATTATGTTTTCGAGAAAGTTTGTTTGAATTTGGTTATTGCAATTAAATTCAGTCTAATTCGTGCACTGAAGAAATTACAGAAACAGCTGTACTTGAAATCTTTTGTTCTAAATCCATCTTTCGCTTTATTTTCAGATGTTCGATGATGAATAGGTATATTATTTTAAAAGCTTTGTCCGATGCGGCATCAGAATATTCATCCTCAACCCGAACTGTTGAAAATCTAGGCACCAGAATTTCAGAGAATGAAGGTGATGTTGAAGGGCATGCCCCTCTAATTAATGTAAATTCTTCTGTTTACTAATTTAACATCTGGAGTGAATTTGCTAAAGACATTTGATATTTTTCAGCTGTACAATCTGAAGATTTGTCTTTGATAAACTATTGAATAGTGATAACGAATCCTTGCCTATTGAATAATGATAACAAAATCATAAAATGTTGCCAGACATGAATTTATTCATAGTTACTGCTCAGATAATAAAACTTTGAACGATGACGGTGGAAAGCTGTTGTCCAAAACAAAATTTTTCATTAAAGCACCAGTTACAAAGCTAAAGGAAAACAGGTTTACACCAGTGGCAAATTCCTTCTTCTATCCCTTGAGTGCAATTGATCAGCATCGTGAACATCTTGATCTCACTGTTAGTCTTTTACTTAGTTTCTGTGGAACCTTTTTTCGGTGTTTGATCATTTATTTGAAGTAATTTAGCCATACAATATTGTGAATAAATTGATATCACTGATGCTCGGACTGTAGTGGCATTTTTTTTAATATGAATAAAGATTTCTTATTTCAGGGAAGAGATTCAGAATTATTGAGTAAGATTCTTTTCTGTATGGCTCATTTAATCAAATGTTCTGGCACTTCTCCATGTACAGTCAAAATGTGTAGGTATGTTGACTCAATAGAACTTTCGAATTTTGTTTCAGTTTTAGACAATTGTAAGGTTTAAAGTTCGATCACAAGAATTAAATCATGTCGAAGATGATCTAAAACTCGAATTTTTTGACGTCAAAGATTTCGAATAGTTCTTGTATCACCTTATTTGACAAGTTAAATCTTTTTTTAAAAAGATTTGGTATTTGTTCTTGTCTATTTAAAGATTTGATGACCCATCAAATATTCTAAAAATATTTTTACGTTAATAAACAGTAAGTCAAATGAAATAAAAAAACGTACATTGTTTTTTTAGAGAATGATATAAATGTTTTTCTTAGTGCTTTCATTCAAATGTCAAATTTTCAGCTCTGCTGGACATGACTGAAAATTTTTTTTTCAGTTAGTGATTCTCTCACTCATACATATGTTAGGTAACTTATTGACTTCAAAATTACTTTATTTTTGGAGAACATAGCATTTGACTTTGCCATGTAGTTTGAATAAGAACTAAGAAGATAATTAAATTTAAGTCAGGGATAATACAGCCTAATGTGCAATAGCATTTTATTGAATATTGAAGTCTCTGTATCAGTTATCTCTGGATCAGCAATACTACCGGATTTGTTACTTTTCATGAAATTACAATATCTTTCTCAACTGCAGTACTTTGGTTCATCTTCTCATTCCATTGCGACATAATACGAATTTTGCGGTGAGACAAGCTGTGCTTTTTTGCTATGCTTCTGTTTGTGTGTCCTTATCGGCAGAGATAATATTGCAATTCTATTCCGGTAAATTATTTTTGTTTTAACCTTATTTATGGATTCTCATGGGAAAATCGTTTTACAGCTGTTAGAGTTTTATTTATCTCAATTCATTGATGCTAATGAGAATATATCGTAGTTTTTTCTCTTTTTTTTTTCACTTATTCACTAAAAGTATTTGTTAATTCTTCTAAGCAAATTTAGGATGCTAGAACTACTATTAATATGAATGAATTTAATTGAAACCCACAAAAAATTTTCGAAGCTTTTAAAATCAACTCAAGGCCATAAAATTAAATGATCTACTTTTTGTCGTATTTAAATTATATTTTTATGGCAATTGTGTTTTCTACAGAAGAATTATTCGATTGGTTCGAATATACTACGAAGCTAGCTGAAGCTGATCCGTCGATGGAATGTAGACAGATAGCACAAATAGCTGCTGAAACTATTGCTGGAATTATGTCTGTGAGCGAGTAACAAAGTAGTCATATTGACTGAGCAAAATTGCCAGAGATACTGGAAAAGTGAATAATTCTTTTTCCTGATGATGGAAGAAGCTTAACAGTTTGAAGCATCTTTATTTAAGTCCGCAAAATATTGTAGAAAACGATTATAATATTCTAGAATTTGAAAGAATTTACTTTTCTGTTGAATATGTTTATTTTTTATGAATCTAAAAAGATTTGCAGAATTTCAGTTGCATCTTGCATTCATATTTCTTTCTCATATCACTGATAGCTTGCTTCAAGTATCAAAAATCAATCTTTGTATCAAATATTATGATACTTATTCAGAAATGTGTTGAAATCATAATTTTGTTAAAAGATATCGTGCAAATTTAAATGTAGTATTGGTCCATTAACATTTTAAAAAAAAATAGAGAGTGATTTTAACTTTTTGCCTTCAATTTCTCCTCAATGTTTTAGGAATTTTACCAGTGCTCTTTTATATCTTTCGCATCTATTTTCTTTTCTCGTTTCATATTCGTCTTCTGATATACCTTTATGGCACTAGTTCAAATTAAATTAAGATGAATAATTTTCTCTTACAGATTTCTAATTATTAAGAGCATTTAGTTTTTTCGTAAATGGTCTGCAGTTATATCGATGAAATAAATGTCTTAGTAGCGGGTTACAGAATAGTTATTAAATGGATATTTATTTTAGTTCCAAAAAAATTTCACACTGCTGAAGAAATTCTTGAGGAGATGATAAGAGCATAGAATGAACGAATGACTATCAGGTATTCGAACTATAAGCTGGGAATGAATTGATCGAATTTCGAAGTATTCATTTTTTCTTTCAAATTCCAATTTATTTACTACAATACTTTCTTGTATTTATTTTTGTTGTATCTTATCGTAGTGCTGATCTCAAGTACTGTATTCAGAAAAATGTGAACTATATATTATACAAGTCTCTGCTAAAACAATAAAAGTAGTTTTGTCTTGGGATAAGTTTGCTAGTCGTCATCAAAAATGTAAGTACCAGGTTCTCCACAATAAGGTCACAAAAATGAGATACGATATACAAAGATGCAGACTGACCAGGATATCCTCTGAATAAAAAACAGTACGATAAATGAACATAAGAGCACAAGGAAGAACGGGCAGTGAGAGGCTCCTCGTTCGGTTGTTCCGGCAGACGACCTTCCGTTACAATAGTCGGCATAACAAGTACATACCGTAATATAGCTGTCATCGCTTAATTCTGTCGGTAACTTGAATAGTTCACGTTTTCTGAAACATTCAAATTTCTGACCTAGATTAGTTTGAGAAAATTTTGTGGAAAACATGGTAGAGAAATCAAAACCGATATTGACGGCAAGAATCGCGGTGCATCCATCTGTACCACGTAACGATTGTTTGGTTGAAACCGTTATAGAGAAGTTCATCAAGGCATCCGCGAATATGACCTCTTATTCGAACTCCTACAAGCTGTTCATCTACAATAAAATTACTCTGATTGTTTGTACGATAATCTTCCAGAATGACAAGAAGGTATGTAGAGAATATTGAGTGAGATTGTATACTTGAAGTAATCTCCCCTCCTGTTGGATTTCAAAGCAGTCTTGTTGAAAACCCAGTCTGAGAAAGTTATATGTCAGCTTTCTGCTATAGATGAAATCAGAATTTTTACCGCATATGATGATGCGATTAATCTAATAGGAAAAAGTACCAGCTACAGTTGGTTCCTCCCACATTCGTATGCAAATTGTTGGACAATAAGTGAACGGAACGTATTGTGGGTCGAGATCGTTGTCGTTACATAGATCCGTGAAATTTTTCGGCTTCTTGTAAATAGACGAAAGAGCGGGCCAAACTGCTTCGTACAGACGCGACATGCAGGAGAAACAACGAGCTGTATCTGAAACTGAGGTTAATGAACAGATTGACGAATTCTGAAATTTTATAAACTTAGAAAATAATTTTACAACATAGATCACTATAGAAGAAGTAGTGGTTATTTCTTGGTAGGCACTTGCAACGCTCAATAACTGTCCATGTTCCTCTCTCAAAACCATGAGGAAGTTATTAATTCCAATTCCAACAATTGGTACTCACCACAACTGGATCATTTTTCTCAGTAATCTTGTCTGTAGCAATGTGAATTTTTCTTCCTGTTTAAATGAGCCTGAGCCCCTATTTTCGCCATAATTCCATATAAAGTATTTAAGAAATTGGATATTTATAACCATTTACAGCAGTATAAAACTAGTCGTATAAATCTGATTATGGTTAGATATATATTTGGAATTTATTGAAAATTCAAGAACCAACATTGTAATTACTATTGCACCAAGCTTCTATACTATACGAATGTTAATGAAATTGCACATTTCATGAAATAAATGGTACTTCATTTAATATCACCGAATCAAAAAAATTACCACTAATATGAAATCGGCTGTGGATATTGTTACTACTTGGAATATCAATATTAAAATCATCAAAATACGGTAAGTGAAATGGTTTGGCGAAGCCCAAATTCCTGCCATCTGCGTTTTTCTGACCCAGAAATGTTGCCATATAGTCCGGAAGTATCGTTGTATCGCTGATACCGATGTACAACAACATTGAAAATGATATTGAAATCGTTACGGAATGCAAACACATCGGGACATCACATAATATCAATAGCTGTAGAAGCACAAGCTACTACTAATAAATGAGTTAATTGAAAGTAGGACCAAATGCAGGATTCAGAATTTCAAAGAGAGATTGACGATACTGAATTATTGTGGGTGAGTTCAATTAGTGATTAAATAACGGTAATGATTATAATTATAATCCGGTGTTGGATTATAATCCGAAACCGCTTCTGATATTAATTGCAAACCAAAAATAATTTCGGTAATAATTATAAGATTTACGTAACCAACAAAGTTTAATGTACCAAGATGCTGATAATGACATATAATTAGCAAAGGATAATTTGTCGAACAAAACGAATTGTTGCTTAAAAACTGTCGTGGCACATTTTAATATTATGTTTTTCTGATCAGTGAGCAATTTCTTATGTTATGAAGATGCTAAGCACCCAAATATGTAAAAAATTCAAGTTTAGGCTAAAAAGTAACAGCAAGAATATAGAAGAAAGACTGATTCGAAAAGAAATATAAGAAATTGAGATTCTATTAGCCATAGCCGTTAATAATGAAAATGCAAAGAGTTAAAGTACGCAAAATTCGGCAGCTCGGATTCGTAGAAATAAACTAAATTATCTAACCAGAACTTTTTTCGCCTAATGCAATTAATAAATCGCTATTTTGAAAAAATGGCAAAGCAAAGTAAAGATCACTGGATATTATCACAATCATGTCAGACTGAAATAAGGTAAATTATTTAATGGTAATGTAACCAATTAAGTATGAATCTTAAGTAACATACAAACGAACCAATGATATCTGCCAGTTATGCAGATATGCTTAATCGGTAATATCAAAAGTGACTGAACTAATGACTGGACCCTTCTAGCAACCTTCCGGCAATTTTACAGGAAATAAGCATTAGTTATTATGCGAGTAACGAAAAGAACTATAAAAATTTTAGCAAATATATCGTGGAATTTGATGAAAACGGGGATGAAGAATCAAAACTATTAAGGTAAATTCTTTTCTTAAATAGACCTTGAACGATTGTGTTTGATGATCGAATGAATCAAGCCGAAAGAGTGATTTCCCAAAAACCTTTTTCATTTCCATTCCTTTATTAGCTAAAGTCCTCATCAACTTAAGTGCCACGAAGTCCTAAAATACTATTTTCAAATTATTTTATTTGCTTCATAATTTAATCTGCTCAAGTGATATATGCGGCTCATAAGTGCTGCAAAAATTTATTCAGAAAACACTATTTTTGATTTGATAAGTACCTAAGCTTACGCATTTCACATGAATTTAAACTCAAATTTAAATAAGAATTGATAAGATTGCGACGCAATACGAAAAATCCTAGGAACAATTGTACCATTGAAAAAGATCACTAGTATTTCACAATATCTTTTATCTTATCATATACTAGTTTACTAACTTAAATTTATAATGCATCGCAACAGATAAATTTATAACAAATATTAATTTCGACAGTATTTTTGATGTAAGAAAAATTAATTTGAAGCGAAATGATAATAAGAAATAGTTAATGTGAAAAATAAAATACAGTAAAAGATTTCAAAGAACAATTTATTGGATGTCAAATGTTTTGGAGAAAATCAAACTTATTTGTAAAAATAAATAAAAAATATTGATAGTAATTAGATTATAGATATCAAAGATTATGAATATCAATGGAAATAAGAGTATTTCATCTCTTTTTCAATTCATAACATAATCATATTAATAGACAGAATAAGATAAAAGCACAAGTGAAAGCTTTTGAGAATCGGAATAAATACGTTTCGTTACAATTTTTGAGAATGCGGAAAGCAAATTAAGAGAACTGAAATAACTCGAGAAAAAATTCATAAAGCGAAGAAAAATTCGATCATTGCGGTATTTGAAAAGTTTCAGATGGGCAGAAATTACTATTACTAACTATTAATTTGCTTATCGAGAAGACTTCTAATTACCCTATAAAACCATTACAAACATCTCTGTTGTTACACAAAATTGATTATACTTCCGAAGAAGTCTTTCCACTCTTTGCCAATTTCATCGAAAAATGCTTTCACAAATAGTAGTAATTCGAATTTGTTTAACTGAAGAACTGTCGTCACATTCTCTTCATTTCAGAATTTCGTTGCTACAAGGAATTTTCTAAATTTTGGAGAAAAAGAATTGTGCTTTCAGGAATGGATGAAAGAGTATTATGCTAAGCTGTTTCTTCAGGAAAAATATAGATGGATAAATGGCACTCTAGCAATGCTCTTCTTGTTTACATAATATGCAAATTTGATCAAATTAGACTTAATGATTCTTGCAATAAAAGCAACGCTGACTTGTATGAATGAAAGCTGAAAAATTTTGGAATCCAAGTGTGGGAATGTCAATGCTTTGCATAATGGACTCGAGAAATGTCCCCATAGCTTTTAAATTCATTTTTATTCTCAAATGGTAGTAACATATATTATAAGGATATGGCAAATGATTGTTAGAGGCATTTTGATACCTTATAAAAGGTCGATTATTGAAGGATCCAAATCTACATTCGAGAGAATTTAAAAATTGAACTTTCGAAAACACAACTATACTGATTTTGTTTTCTTACGATTTACCGAATTTTCTGTTTCATACTTTTTGATAATGCATTAGAAAGTCAAGTTTTTCGCAGCATTCTATTTTGTTGAACATAATGGGAATTTGGGGCCTACTGCTATATTGTTCAAATGAAACACCAGAATAACCAACCTTATTAGGGCCAACATGACATTGAGACCTTCCTAAAAAATGACGCCCTAACAAAATCAAAAAAAAGCAATAGCTTGTAAAATAAAAATAATCATAGCTAACAAGCCTAAATAATAAAAAACAATCAAAGCAAAATGTTAAGAAGTCACAACTTTTTTCTCGAAAAATAAATTAATACCTTGCCTTTTTCAAAAAACTAGAAAAAAACGCCCTTATCTCTACTATACTACAACTTACACTTTTTAGGCTATTGACCGATGGTTTGTACCACTTTATTTATTAAATCCATGAAGAAAAACTTATTTTCTTCAATTTCAAAAGTAAAAGATAAAAAATTAATCAAAAAAAATTAATAATAGTAATATATGAAAAATAAAATCATAAGCCAAACATATATCTGCTTTAAATGCTAAACCAAAAACGCATTACAAAATGACATAAAAACTAACAATGATACATGTACCAATAAATTTACCAAAAAAGAGGACTTTTCAAAAACATACATTCCAAAGGAAAATCTAAAGTCAGTCACTATTTTTTCGTTTAAACGAAACTTTACTTCAAATCAATAATTTCTGGTTACTTATATATTAATCTAATTCAAAAAACAAATTTTCGATAAATTAAAAAAAAAAAAAAACCGAAATATTAAGACATCTTGCAAAAAATAACATAAAGGTGATGTCAAAATTTTTAAAACAGGCTTTGTGGATTGACTAATAAATTTAAAAAATTAATAACAAACAATTGAAGAAATGATGAAAGAGAAAAAGGGAAGCATAGAAACAACTGTTCTGGTCATTTTTTGTAATCAGTTCCATAATCAACTTTTACAACTGAAATGAAATGCAAGAATCGAACAGACTATAATTCCTTTTCACTGTCTTCCGATAAACTTTGTGAATGACTAAAGAGGGATGTGTGTGATATAATTTTTTTGGACGAAATAAAATCATTGAAGTATCATAAAAAGTTCTTGAAATATTATAAAAGCAGCAAGATATCACTTGTAATAAATGGTTAGGATCACTCAGTATTTCAGTCATTAGTGTTCAACGGTTAAGGACATTAATCCAATACAAATGTTAGTACAGGTTACTTAATATAAACTTATAAAATTCATTTGTTCTCTACAAACTAAAGATTTATTATACACAAAATATACATTTGCCAAGCACTGTATACTTCTCTTAATAAAGATACCTTGTTTTTATATGGATATAAATAATCAATATTTAACGAGTATTAATTAAAACTGATTTATGGATAATGTACTGTTGATCTTTGCAATAATTTAATGTCAAAAATTATTACAAGCAGTGGCTTGAATGGATCATAGTTAACAGTTAATCATTAAATAAATTAATTGTATTTGTTTACGAAAATTCTTTTTGTTAGCAATCATTTCATAACATCAAGAAAAAGGAGCTAGAAAAACATTTAAAAAAAAAAAAAAACTGCTGGAAGTTTGTTTCAGAATTTGAAAGAGTTCAGGAAATTCTGCAACAACCTGGACACAGTATTAATTTATTCTTGAAATGAATAAATAATTATTAGAATGTCTTGAATATTACAATTACTGAAGTGATAAATTTGGACATTCATTTAGGAATGAAAATAACTTTGATCTTATCAAACTTTTACTGCTGAATAATAAATATATGATTATTCTTTCGAAAGTAACTGCTTCATTCTAATAGATTAAAAAATGTTCTTTACTTCGAAAGTTATTCTAATCGTGTAGAGAAATAAAATTCTGTCTAAATCAAGAGTCATGATAATCAAGGATTGCTTAAAGATTATCTAGCTTTCGTTTATCTGATTTTTTCTAGATGAATGCATTTTCATAATGCCAGAGATGCTGATAACACTTATAATATTTATAATTAAACATTGACAGATATATAAAAAGGAATTTTGCACTTCCACCTGGCTGATATTTTCTTCTAATGTTTATAGCTTGCCAGAATATTTAATGAGAAGTGAATAATAATAAAAACCTGAAGAGAAAAGAAAAGCACAGGATAATTACAATCTACACAGTCACAAATAATTGTCGCCATCTGATTTTTAATTTTAATAATGAAGAAAGTGATATGATATTTCATGGGATATAATCATTCAAGCAAAAGAAACAATAATTATTAAAGCCAAAAAGATCTAATAGATTAGTACCTGATGTTCGCTACTAAATCTTGTTGATTTTATTCAGTCGTTAGCTAATTAGATATCACTATTTCGAATAAAAATGAAAAAAGAAAAAAATCGTCTCTTAAAAATGAATAAAAAACTTTAAATTTTAGCAAATTTGAAATTTCGAAGATAAGGATATGAAAAAGCGTTTGAAGATTATTATGCAATATCTGAACGGAATCACAAAAAGAGTAGCGTCATGTTAAGATTCATATAACTTAATGAACAAGTACAATTTGGGATTATAAAAAAAGAAAATATATAATAAATGCTGCATCTAGTCGAAAATAAGGTAAACTGAATATAGTACGGGAAGAGAAAAAGCTATTAAAAAACAGAGTTGGGGATTGAAGAAGAAATCAGAGCACTATGAAAATAACAAAAGTTGAAAGAAAAAAATTTGATAAAATTTATTGATATCTCTGTCCCTTGACAGCCTATCGTAAAGCATTTTTTTTTAAACGACTTTTTTCAAAATATTCTTAGAATTATACGAAATCGTCATTTCTTATTAATATTGAAAAAATATTTCGCTTTTGGTAAGTTCCAGTAACACAAGATGAAAAAAGTTGGAATGTCATTTGGAAAATCAATGCATATATGAATTATTACTCTCTGTTGGAAATTGACTAACTTTTTCGACCGATACAATTTCAATTTTATATATCCGTGTTAAATATATGCCTTTTCCGGAATCAATAGTTGATAAGATAAAGAAAGGGAAAAAACAATAGAAAAAAACAATTTCCCGTTGTATCGCATGCTTGATTTGCACTCAATTTTATGAAAAAATCAATGCTTCATTTATTCGCCATATGCTGAACCTTATTTTCATTTTAAATATACTATAGAGAAATTTTGCACTTTTCCTTTCAACGAGTGAGACGTTGAATAAAGAAATTAAAAAATATTTGTTAGAATGAATAGCAAGATGGACTAGATCAATCGAAATTTCTGGTGCTGAAAGTTTCAATGAGAGTTAGTAGTGTTGAGAGAGCATGTCTAATAGAATCTGATATATTTGAAGAAATGCAGTATGCAGAATGGGTGTTGACAAATTAAAACAATAAAAGCATGCATCTTGAATGCACACATCCAAATAATCTGACAAGTATGTTTATTTTTAAATGCTAAAAAAACAAAACAAAAAAAAGGAGTCATTCGAGTGATTATTACGATTAAGATTGAATAACTTTGATCAATTCTCTTGCATATGTTTTTAGCTTCATTTCACAGTGTTCTCTTTCAATTATACTCAAAAGTTAAGTGCAACTTCTCAGTGAACATATTTTGACTTTTTTACTACGAAGAACATGAGCTGTATCAGAGGTCGGATAAATAACAGCTAGTAACAAAGCACAATGATCGTGTTTGCACAAATGAAGCATCTGAGTGTGAATGAAATGGAATATTGTGAAGTGAAGCTAAAGACACCTAAAAGAAAGCGAGTTCGAGAAAAAAGAATAAAGACGAAACTTGAAGAAGCAAGTTAAACAGTTCTTAAATTCGAAGCGTTTTTCTTATTATATGTATTTTTTGAATGCCATCTGATCAAAAAGATTTGAAATTCTGAAATTATGCATTTCGGAATTTTAAATCTTCTTGATCAGATGGCATTCATTAAATATCCTTAAGCAACGAACATATAGCACTTCCAGAAATTACGGTAATTCTGAAGAAGCTTATGATTCGTGATATTTTTGGAACTGAGAAATTTTTGGATATCTTAAAATACAGGAAGAAGAAAAGAAAACAAAAAAATTTCATCTTAAGGTATTCTAAATGATATCAGCAAAGTGGAATTGTCACAAAATGTTGAAAGAAACTCCTGAAGAATGCGCTCCGACAATATTTAAATGTTTCCAGAGATACAAGGAAGTTTCACATTCTGAGAAAATTCTTTGCAATTCCAACTTGGCTCTTTGTATAGATCAATATAACATTTTGTGATGCAGATAACAAACATCATTTTAGATCTCATTTCTTATCAGAAACATTTGAAAATCTTTCAAAAGCTATCGTAATTCAAAAAATTATTCAGGAAATAAAATTTACGGCTGCCGTAGAGGGTTGTTGTGGCAATATTCCACTCAGCGTGTATTCCAGTGGCGATTGACAACACGTTGATGACAATATTCAGCAATATATTCATTACACTTTACAACCTCGCCATCCTGAAAAGATGATTTACATCAGTATTGAAATCCAATAGTCTCGACTATATTATTCAAGTTGTTCGCCGGTATTCGACTGACGAAATCGACGTACTGAAAATATTCATCATCACCAGTTCCTAGCATTCAGCAGAAATGACATGCAGAATTTGAATTATCTTAAAACGAGAATGCAGCAACATCGCACAAGATTATATGGAGTGTAAACAATTGATTTGAATTTTACACAACTTCAGTGAAAAGCACTTCTTTGGGATGTCGAACACATACAGAGGTATACATGTAAGTATATATCTAGATACGGATGTATATTTGCATACGTACGTATACACTTTATAAATGCACTCACAGACAGATACATAAGATAAAATTTAGAAAAAAGAAAGATGAAATAACGGAAAAATGCTTTGAGTACTAAACTTTCTTAGCTACGGGGAAACTTTACTCCATCTTCCCGTTACTGCTTTTTGTTCTTCAAAGCATATTCTTGTCGAATTTCGAGAATTTCATATGAGATATGCAGGTTAACTTAGAATGAGCTTGTACTGGTGAATGACATCCCTTATACTTTGCATCGATGCTCTTTTTTAACGAGATTTAGAATGGAACTGTAATATCTTATTGCATAATCCGGATTCGTATTTGAATAAATTTGAAACCCTGCTACTGAATTGTCGAGTTTAGAACAATATTTTGCGTCTTACTTAGTTGTTTGTAAGCAATGTGATCATTTTGTGATAGATCAAGTTATCACAAAAACTTGCAACCAACAAAAGATATGATTTTTTTTTTTTTTTTTTTTGGCTTATTTAAAATTTCTAAAACATCCGCTCTGTTTTGGCGTGATTCTTAACTTTGTATGTCTTGATAGGATTGATGTTCAAAATGGAAGTAGTATTAGGGAAAAAAATTATTCAGGACGATGAGCATTCTAGAAATGACTTTCCTTCCGAAAGGCCTTTTTGAAACACCATTTTAGAAATGAACCGATTCCCATTAGCACTTCGGCAGAGTTGTAAATTAAATCAATTCCTTATCTTTCTCTCCCTTCTCTCTCTCTCTCTCGCTCTCGCTCTCTCTCTCTTTAAGTTAAGTCGGAATCATTCTAGAAAGTATCGGTGATGGACAACTAAGTTCCATCTGTAACAATGATGGACATAAGCTTGGCTATTTCAATTATAACTTCATTGCAATGATGATTTGGAATATTCATAACTACTCAAATTATGATAGTAAAAGCAATATTTAGTAAACCCTGCACGATTTATTTATTACATTGCAATAAGAAGAAAGATGGAAATTGGGTTTTAATTTTTATCTAATATTCCCAGTACTTTATACAACTATTGCGTTAACAATGAAATAAATCAAGAAAAATAACGTATATATATATATATATATATATATATATATATATATATGGATTACTATACATTTCTTTAAAAAGAAATTCTGAAGTTAATAGGGAAATTCAAAGAGAAATGAGCAAAAGCGGTCGTTTATCATTATATTATGAATGTTAAAGTTCAATGAATTTTATTTCGGAATACATGAAATGAACCAAAAAAAAAAATGAACTTTAGATTATCTTAGATGCTCTTCGGCTTTGAATCAATCTAAAGTTCAATCTCGTAGCTAGCAAGAGCAGATAAAGGATTCGTTGAAATAGAATAGATCAGCTCCTAATGATGTCTCAAACTGTGTTGTATGAAAAATTAGTTTACAAAGCAACTTTGGCTTTGCAGATGAGGAAGCAGTGAAGTTATTGAGTGCTATACAATTTGATAAATTAAGCTATCTTTTAATAAACCGTGCAGAGGTCATGTACTATTTATTTATGGATATTCAGAAGAAAAATTGGAGACAGAACACTTTTTAGAAACTTTTCAAAAATAAAGATGAAGTCAGACGGCGAGGTATCAAGCAATGAAATTAATTGATGACATTTCTCTGTTATTATAAAACCATGAAAGAAATGTTGTTTTGAAAATCAGCAGAACTCCTAATTACATTTTCTTGTCATGGATTGATTTTAGGCCAATCTCATTTACGAACTTTGTTTGGAAATTTTAATTTTAAAAGAAAATTCTTGCAATAAGGAAGTCCTGCTAAGCTGTTCTTTATTGTTTATGTTAATGCAAGCTCTTAAGGCTTCCACACCACTTACAATGCAACTACTAGATACTCGATACATCCCAATGTTCCTGTGCAAAATAAAAGTATCATAACGAGGTGACAGATAGTATTCCATGTTCATATAAATGCATGATCACTAATAATGCTTTTGCATGTAGTGCAAGATATAACAAGAAAAACTGTGGAACGTTTGTGAATGCAAGTTAATGATATATATTGAAGTATGGAATGAAAGTTTCTTACTAAGTATTCCGAAAAATAGCTGAAATAATGTCACATTTGATAGAATTTAAGCTAAGTCGAATCTTTTCAAGACAGTCGTCTTTTTCAGATGCTTTAATTAATCGGGATTAATTGTCTTTCCTAACATCTAACAGAGAATACTTTATTTGTTAAAAAATGCATATTAATCAATATTTGAAAGAGTGCTAAATTAACACCTGAATAATGAAATCTGAATAAATGTTAAATCATCTTAAGGAAATATTGCCATTGATAAAAAAGAATCGTTGAGCTTCGTGTTGTTTTAAAATAACTTTAAAGCGATGGAACCATGCAAAAAGAAACTATCGACTGTATTGGCGATCACTGATATAAATCATTTGAATAGGGGAAAAGGTTGGTTCTGAACTGGTTCACTTCATGTGAAAATGGATAAAGAGAGAAAAAAATACTGAAATGAACGATGGGCATTTTGTTTTCACGATAATAAGATTCGATCTAAGGAAGCTATATACTTTTTGCTGGTTGACAAGCTGGGAATAAGCAATGCTTTTGTTAATGATGAATGGAGCACCCATTATATTATATTCTTTAGGAGAATCTTGTAATATTATTCCTATTACAGTTGAAGAACTGGAAGGAAGTTGAAGAGATTTCTTAACTATGTAAACTCACCGAATAATGAAAGTATTCGAAAAAAGTGTTCAAAAACTAATTCATTATGTTTCAACGGACAAAAAATATCGGGTATAATTTTTGCAACGTTATTTTTTTTTTTTTCTTCGAAACATCGGTCAAGAGCAAACAATCTATTTAACGTGATACTTGCGGAAACAGAATGTAACAACAGCTGTTTTATCCAACAAGAAATGCATAATACAAATTGTAATATTCGAATTGTAATTAATTGATGGGACAAAATGAGAAATGAACGAATTCTCACATTTTTTAAATAATAGAAAATTCATAATCAAATGCGTGCGAAAATTTCCACTATTCTCAAGATGTGTTCTAAAGAATTTGAACGAGTGCTTGCCATCAGATAAGCATGTTTATTTTTAAAGAAAAGTGGAGATAATAACGCTCCGAAAACTGAATTAATCATTTCATTATGGTATTTCCAAAAGACTTCAGATATTCTAATTTTATCGAGAAAATTTATTTAAATGAATTCGTCTTTGAACTTTAAACACTTTCAGAGGCGCAATGCAAGCAATGAAATATGCGAACAGAGGGGAAAATGATAGATAGCGCAAATGGGAGACAAATGAAAAGTTTTGAAGAGGCCAAAACAACAGAAGCAGATATTTTCAGCTCGAACACCACCGAACAATAATAAATGGTGACGATAAGAATTTTCTGAAATCCCTCCCCTTTGTTAGAAAAATCAATAAGTGAAAAAACAATTTTTCAATTAAAAAAAAAAAACTGCTATTTGCAAATTGAAATTATCATTTTCGTATATTCGTCTTAAAATTTTCGCAAAATGTATACATGGCAGGATGTAAGCATTGGAAAGTATTACAACCGTTTTAAGTAGAAAAAGAAACGGAAAAGGGCATTTTTTTGTGATCTTATGATATTATTCAAATAAACAGGATAAGACCTTCAAAGTATTCAATTTAGTCGTTATCTGGAAACAATATAAAAAACAAGTCATGAGTAAATAGCCTGAGAATAAGTTATTTTATTTAAAAATCATCATATTTTCATCTCTTTCTCATGATGTAACTTGGCAGCAATTCAGCCAATATTTGCAAGTTTGTAATTTTATAATCTTATCTTTGAGTGACAGCAATCAATAAGTATCATTCATTCTGTATGATCTTGTCGCATAGTAATTCTGGAGTTTTTTCTATTCTTCTTAGGATGTCAAAATGATTTTTTAAAGTGCAATTTTTGTTTTAAAGGATTTGGAAATTTTCGAAATTTTGCTACATCATTTTGTAGAAAATGACAAGAAATCAAACGCGATGCTCTTTTTATAATAAATTAAAATTTAACTTAGTAGACATGTCGAAGATATACAAATGTAATTCAAAATTCTTGGATTTCTACTAGGTCCTCTAAATATAAGTCTCTCTAGATAGATAAATTTTTTGGTGTTTAGGGCTGATAGTTTTAGGTGAAGGCAAGCAAGCAATTATCAAGAAATATCTTGCAACAGTCGCAGAATAAGAAAATTCATAAAAGAAAAAAAAGGCAGACTTTCAATAGATTAATGAGGGACAGTTGCTTTTCCGAAACTCGAAGTACTAATAGTAAACAGTTTGATAATCCAGAATGTATTGCCACAAGTTGGAATAGAGATTTGGGATTAGACTACATTTTCTATTCCAGTTGAATGACTTTAGTTAGCAAAGTGGGTTTGATTTATCCGGTTCTTGTTCAAGTAGTCTTACAAGCGCGTAACTTTTAAAAGTATTATTGGATTCGAACCATTTTCTTCCTTCACTCTTCTTTCATTTCTTCCTCAAAAAGGTTTACATTTACAGAACTTTCTTTGAACGGTATTAAAAAATGTGATCGGATCTTTAGTTCTTCTGGAAATGATGACTCTTTAGCGATAATGTCATAATTATTATGCAGGCTCATTTCAAAGTATACCCAAAGATTGAAAAAGAGCTGCTAAGTTTCTCAGAATAGGGCAGAATGAAAAGATCGGCAAATATTTTTTAGAACATGACATGAAATTTCGCAAAACATTTATTTCAATTTGCTATGTCACTACATTCATTTTTGCGATATCTCCGAAGGAAGATATTGAATTTGTGGCATAAACACTCCTCCTACCCTATCTTTTCATTTATTTCCTAGGGTACCAGAAAAATAAAGTGGATGGAATCTGCTAAGGCATCGCATCATCAATATAAAAATATTATACTTGGATATCAGAAAATTCCAAGCTGGAAAGTGAAGTGATTCAAAGGCGTATGTTAAATATGTTTTCAATAGGAACTGGAGAATGACATAAGAAATGACAGCGAAGTAAGAAAGTGTTTTTAATGCGTGTCCAAGTATCTCAGTCCTAATATATGGTTAAAATAAGTACACTTCAACACGCAATTTATATAAATTATAATTATTGCAAATACAATGAAAAACATTTCTCTAGCTATATCTACAAAACTTAAATAATTAGACTTAAAGAACTTGTCGAGAAATTCATCAAGTCCATCATTCGAAAAATCACTTCTGATTCTATCCCAGACAGTCTTTTTAGAAGCAAAACTATATTAAAAAGATTTTGACTATTTGTGGAATTTCATTCCTTATTAATGGATAGAACTAAGCAATTACTCCAAGAAATTTCTGTATAAAAACTATTAAAATTCGATTAAAGAATAATTACATTTACTATGAAATCCGATGGATATCTCAATGTCATGTAAGTATTAGCAATATCTGATTACATAATACAAGATTAGGTTTCCGACGGAGAGCACGAACACGTCAAAAAAAAAAAAAAATCAAAAATTGTCAAGGAAGATGATATGATGTTGTGAGAAACTTATGAAAGCAGCCATTTGACATTTTACAAATGAATTCTGAGAATCTGGGTGAGACTTTGGGAAGGAAAGAAAATAACAATGATGGGAAGGTTCGGTAAAGGCAGGGAATCGCTTCATGCTATTGCAGACATTGGAACAAAACTCATTACAGGAATGTTAATCATTTTGATTGAGAAAAGGTAAAAGCAATGGTGAGTAGGTACCGCTTTTGAAACGAAGACGAAAGAAAGAAAGAAGCATCAGGCATTCCTATATTACAGATCAGGAAAAAGATACAGTAAATTCAAGATTCCATGCTCAAAATATTCTGCCTCTATATTTGACTTCATGGACATGTTTAACCTTCATTCATTCTTTTAGTTTATTCTTCGTCAGTGTAAGAATAGCAGTAGCTTTCTTCGAAAGAAGAGATTTGAAATTTTGATATTTGAAATATTGGAATAGAAAGATTGTTCACAACCATGTATATCAATATATTTCAAATATTAAAAGTCAAAATTTGTGAACAGTTGAGGTCGAAACAGAGTTCAACTTCTTAATTTCATGATTTCTTAAAATGGTTGCAAAAGTTATGCAAAATTTTATTTTTTTTTTAAATGATGAATGACCATAAGCTTATAAGCAAGAAGGTAAAAGATTCTAAAAATTAATAGATATCTGACTTTCTTTTAAAAAAAAAAAAATTGAGAAATGGCAATGATTCATCTTTTACTAGTAAAAATATAGAAAAATTTTTGAAATTTCAGAATGAGAAATAAATTTGCTCAGAACTTTAAAATTTATGAAATATGAACAATATGGGCAAAGTCAGGCTAATTAAGATTTTTGTTAAAAGAATTCTACTCTGCAATGAACTTAAATTTGTAGCCGCTTAGCAGACTGTTAAGAATAAGATTCATTTGGTTAGAAATAAAACTGATATTCTTCATTTATGATCCTTTCCATAATTGCGAAATACTTCTCTTTCAGAATGCTTCCAGTGTTGTTGATTATATGAAGTCCCAGTAATTACACTGTTTTATTTCTGATAAGCTTACTGTTTACTTGTTTATTCGTGAATCCTGCTATATCATTGCTTCACGTTTGGCAAGATAGTAATCTATTAGTTGACATCTATTCAAGTAATAAACTTTTTCAAGAAATCTTCTTTTCAAATTTTTGGAAAAAAAAATCAATGAAAGGAAAGAAATATATGTTTCAGTCTATCAATCTTCACTTCAGAAAAAAAAAATGCTAGAAATTTTGAGGGATGGACTATGAACAGCTTTCACGCTGTTGTTACAAAGATGATATCATTCAGAAAGAATGCTTCTCTTTAAAAAAATCATCTTAGATTCATGAATGTATTCAGAATAATTTGCTGATCGAATGAATGATTGAGTGATGGATGATCTTCGATGAAAAATATCACAAACCACACATCTTATATGACCTGAAAAAACCAGCAGGTCCTACTTGACTTCAGAAATATCCTAAATGATACCATGCACTTCTATTTAGGAAAGGGAAATGAAAGCGATGGTACCAAATAAGTTTGTAAAGATAAAACAAACTGAGTTGTGATCAGCTTTGCCGACATCTGAGTGTGAATAAAAAATTCCCCAAAAGAAAAAAAGTGAGAATAACAGAAAGTAAGCAGTGATCACAGCTGATATGTATCACTCTTTTACGGCTGCTTCTATATTCTTTTCTCTCTCGGTACTCCTCCCGAGATTCCAGAAACTTTTTCCTTCATTTTCATCCCGTCATCCAGCGTTATAGAATCATCCTGTTTGCAATCCCGGCGCACTGCTACTTCTTTTCCCATTCATACAGCATTAAAGATCATCACTCTTGTCATTTTCAGTACAGTATTCTCCTGACGTGTGTAGTATGTGTGTATTTGTAGAACTACTCTCCCGACATCTATTAGTAATATGAATTTTATATTACGAATTCTGAACGGTCAGTTTAGACGCAAATCACGCACGTGTAAGATAAACTGATTAAGATAAACTCTATGACGAACGAAGATATCGAGTGTTTTAATTTAATCGTTTTGATGGCTTGAATTGAGTAAGGTAAAGAAACCATTACAGAGCAAACAGAATTAAACGAACGTCTTACACTCAATAAGCCTGATTGCAGAGATCAAGTACACGTGGTTCAGTTGTTACGCTGCATTATTTGAGTGCTGTCTCGACACGTTGCGATACGGTGTTCTGTTGCGTTAAAGGCAACAAGAATCACTGATTGTCAGATGTGAATCGAGTGACATGTTAGTTTTTGTGGGCGATTTTAGATGTGATTTGGATGACATGTTAGTTTCTATTGATTTGTTGGTTGCTCCTTTTTGGTTTCCAGTTGTTTATCTTCATGTGACTTCCATTTCATCCTATTTCACTTCGTATCGATTGCTATAGGGTCTTTGACTCTATCCAGTTTTTGGCTTAATTAAAGGTCACTGTAACTGTTGAAATAGGTGTTATGACAAATAAACTCATTTCAGCATTGCAAAATACCGGTTTTTACTGGTGATAATTCGAAGTTTCAAATCATCTTGGGATTAGATGTTTTTTCAAAAGTCGTCTTTTTTTTTTTCGATTTTAAACATCTTCGAAAGTTTTACGTATTGCCTGTGTTGTTTAAAGATTACAATTTATAGAGTTACTCTTTTCTGATTATTCTCTATGTTAAAACTCTGACACGATATCTTTCATAATAATTTGAAAGCAAATATTATATGACTTATTGTTTTATTTTGTGTTTGCATCATAATGTCATTTCTTTACAAGAAACATGCAGACTAAACGGTATCATGCGGAGTATTCTGAATAAAATCAAGCCATTTTTAGGTTTAAAATATGACTACAACAATAGATGGAGGTGGTGATACAATTCAGAATGGGAATTTCGATAGAGAAAAGGAAAATACCGCAAAAAATATCAAGAAGGAAACTGTTGACAAAATGGAAAAAAAAATAATAAAAATAAATGGCGCCGTATCGAAAGAATCTATCGATAAAGCATATGGTATTGCTGATTTAAAAGTGGCGACAAAAAATGTATCCCATTTGGTTATGTTCTGATGTTGCACACAGATCAAAATCTTGCTATTAACAAACTTCAATAATAGGGATATTGATTCATGAAATATGTATATGATTAGTTTTAAATTAGAACGATGTTGGAACTTTTCGATTGTAATTATTGAAAATTATACTGTAGAAAAGACACAATCGACGAAACACATTTGCAAATAAAGCAGAACTTTGTGGGAAGAACTCGAGCAAGGAGAACAAGCCACGTTCGAAATCAACAAATGTAGCGAAAGAAGCAGGTGATGGATATCAAGCAGTGCAAGCAAAACGACGTTATAATTGTTGGCAGTTTATATTTCATAAATGAATTTTCTTTATATAATTGTTCGGTTTCCGGTTGTCTGGAAGTATGCTAAGATTCGTGCATAGAAAAGCTTAGTAAAGAATAAAGTGAATTATAATAACAATAAGGTATAGCTGAAATTTTCAAAGAAGTTTTCGAACAGTAAAAGAAATCCATCGATATTTAGCATTCCATTGCTTGTAAATTTCTTAAACAAGTGTCATGACGCGGATAGCAAAATTGGAATCTCGAGAAAGACTGCAGAACTGTTGATAGGTAACCTAGGAAAGCCTATAAAATGTTGATGAAAAGAAGTGTGAATGGGGTAAAATAATCCAGAAAATTAAACGCTCTCAAATGGCAGTAGGATGAGAATTAGAAACTGCTTCAATTCTATTTTCCCTACTTCTACTTAATTTTTCGGAATGGCATTTCCTTTATCTTCTCTTTCTCTTAACTTTCCATTTATCATTTCTACTCAGTAAATTCATATCATTGGGGAAAAAGAAATCAAGTAGCCATTCTAAGAATAGTAATATGGAATAATAAATGAACAATGCGTTTTTAATTTAAAATGTTTAGCTGTCGACAAAACTCAGAATGTGCAACGATCAACAAATTCGATGACATTAGAAGGATTTGTTTATGACGGTGAAAGTATGTCGTTGTTTTGAAGTGCAAAGATTACTGCAGAAATATTGTTAGCTCCAATAATCTTTAAAAATTGCATAATAATTGGAATTAATTTGTTATTCTTATTTAGTTGATCTAGAAGAGCCGTTCAGCGATTCCGATGAAAATGACACGTTTAGGGAACCAAAGAAACTTACGCTGACCATCCCACGGGGGCGCATACGTACTCTTTCCGGTACTGTTCCAGCAGTGGGTTACAGGCGAGCATGTTTTTATTAATTCTTCACATTTCAAGGAGCTCGTCTATACCATAATTTATTAGAAACCATAGAATCATCAAACATTCTAGAAGAATGTTCCTTCATTAAAATTGTCGCAATGGTTTCATAGTGATAGAATAAGCATAACAGACGAACTATAATTGCTGTTCATCTTCAAAGCGAAAAATACTGTTGCAGTCCAAAATGGGGTGGTCCAACAATGTGCCTAAGCTGTTTGCAATTTTTCGACCTTCCGGAGCATCTCACGCAATTTTCAGAGTTAGTTTTTTTTTTTTTTTTTTTTTTTTTTTTTTTTTTTTTTTTTTTTTTAAAAAAAAGGTTTTTAGGGTTTTTTTTTTTTTTTTTTTTTTTTTGCTTTCATTTTTTTTTTCTTTCATATTAAACGAAAGGTTTATAGAGTATTTCGGTCTTCCACTAACTGTTTTATTATTATTCAGTATATTTCATGTACACGCTATCGAAATATATTTGCAGACATTTACTGAATGAACATCACATTGTTATTGTCGAAATCGATTTGATTGTTGATCCGAAGAGGTTGGTGTTGCAAACTGAATTGTTTATATTTTATTTTGAAACTAGAACAAATTTTCCAAAATTTTTGTTGGAAATTTTTGGACTACATTGGTTTGCTTTTCATTTTAGTCTATTAATTTAAATTCCATCGAGTTTTTTATGCATTTTTCACATATGCTTATCGGTAAATATTTTAATTTATTAAGATATGTGGAATACTGGAGACAGCGTTTCGCGAAGGAAAGTATTGATACCATTTTCCCAAAGAAAATTCCTGATGAAAATGCTGAATTTTACGGAAAAATTAATTATTTCTATGAAATGGGTGAAAATCTGCCAGAGGATTATGCCTTACGTCAGAAACTTGCCATGAGACGTTTGGAAGAAGTATATTATTTAAGCGCAGTATTTAAAAGATCGATAAAACATTTGCTTTCATTGACTTTTTCTGTAGAACATTCAGAACATTAGATTCAGTTTGGATAAAATGTAGTGAGATCATTTGATGATTTACACTGGGCATCGAACAAAGATTTTTGCCATAAGAAAAGCCTTCAAAATATAAGAATAAAATTTCTTAAGTTACTTCTTCAAAATTTTGGAATTGTAGGCATTAGCATGTCAGCAACGTGAACGGGAGGATACGAATTTCATACAGCAATGCATTTTTTGTCGATATACAGCACGTGGTAATCGATCGAAAATAATCCACCATCTTTACATGATCCATCATTTGAATCTTGGCTCACCAGACAACTTAGGTGCTTTCCTTTCTTTAAAGTAATGTAGAGCAAGTTGTTTCTTGAAACTGTAAATTCATTCAATTCATCTGTCGTAATTTTTTAGCATGATCTGATTTAAATTCTCAAAAGGTTCCGTTTTGTCCACTTTAATCTCTTTATGATTAATATTGTGTATCATTGCAGTTTTTGTCACCGAGTATATTGAATGTCTGAAATCGAGGCTTCTGAGGTTGTCATTTCTAAAATGCATAGGGAAAATAGTTATATTAGTGCCAACAAAAACTTTTTTTCTTATTAAATTTTTTTTCTTAGGAAATTAGCACTGATATTTTCAGATACATTAATAATAATAAAAATTTTTTAGTGCAAAATAATTATACAAGAGGTACTTCATTGTTTGTGGTATCAACTTTTTCCGTTTTTGATTAGTTTTTCCAGTGCATTTGTATCGCATTATATTTATATCATTCAACTGTTTTAGCAATGAATGTATTTACTGTGAAAAAAGATTCAGCGACCGCAATACTTTAATGGATCATATGCGTAAACGAAACCATAAGGAAGTGAATCCAAAGAACAATTACTATGACAAATTCTATATTATCAACTATTTGGTAGAGTTATTGTTTTTCCATGTTAGATATTTTACTAAGATTGCAAAGATTCTTTGGGTTACTCATCGATCAGCTCTTCCAATTTTTTTTATCATTTAATGCCAATCTTTGTATCAAAACTATTGCCTGCTACATTTTATGCCATATTAGGGTTTTGTGAAGTTATATAATGCTAATTTTTCTAGTACAAGTTTATTGGAAAGCGTGTCAAAAGTTCTTTTTTTAGGAATTAGGAAAGCGTTGGTTAGATGTATTGAAAGAAGATTTTGAAGATACTATGCCAACGTTTGTTGATTCCGATGAAGAAGAAGAAGAGTAAGCTCTTTTTCTTTCATCGTTTGTCTTCTCTGAAATGTAAAAAATAAGCTTTTTTTTTTTTCTTTTTCTTTTATTCAAGAATCATTTCATTTCATTTTTTTTTTTTTTTTTTTTGATATTTTTATCTGTTCATCAGAACCTTTCGTTTTCCACTCCTTGATACGATATTATACCAAAAATAACATAAATCGTTCAATTATTTAATCTACATCAAGGCATCGAGATTGGAAAGAAATAGTTGTCAGTACTTCAAATTGGTCACCCTTTAGTTTTTGAAATGTTAAAAAATAAGGAGCAGTTAGCTAATATTATTATGAACAGGGAATCCTGGCAAGAATGGCAAGAGGATAATATCGATGTGGAACAGACTCGTGTGGTTTGTCTGTTTTGTGATGTAACCGAGGATCACGCTGCTCCATTACTTGAACATATAAAAGTAAATTCAGTTCTTTAGTTTATGATTGTGATTTAGATAATTTCAAAGATCGAAAAGATTTCGGAGTTGCAAAGTTTTTTTTTTTTTCCGAAAATTTTTTGGAATGGAAAAGTCAACTGAATTTAAATCATAAATGTGAAGATTCAAAACTATATTCATTTCATTTTCTTTTCGTTGACGATTTACTGGTGCATTATTTTTATGATTGCAGAAAAACATCAACTATATCATTATTTATTTCCAGAATGTTCATTACTTCGATATTCTCGGAATCATTGAGAAGGAGAAGCTGGATGTTTATGAACGGGTGAGAATGATTAATTACATACGTAAGGAGAACTACAATGCACGGTGCTTCCTATGTGGTAAGGATGACCTGGGCTCATTACAAAAGCTCAGGCAGCATTACACAGAAAACGATCATCTTTCGAAAGGCTTACCCGAAAAATCTGTTTGGTGCACGGAAGAGTTAGTTTTTACGGTGGCTAAATTTTTTTGTGGAAAACAGGATTTTTGATTATATCAAAATTCTAGTTATGAGTCTCCCTCAAAATCCGATGTCCATCAAATATCATCTTGCAATGTAATACTGTATTGGTTCTTTATTTAACTTATTTGAGAATTGTAGTGGTGTAGGCAGTAACACTGACTGTTCCCAGTAGTCATGACACCTTTCTATGACCTTGATGATTACTTCTACTCCTTTTCTTACAGGAACTTGGTGCCCATATTCGGTAACGATCATCTAATTTGGATGCTTGAATCATATATAGATGAAAGAGAAGTTTCTTCACAGACTGAAGAAATGACAGCAGTGTCCGGAAACATCAGAGAATATCTTTTAAAGCAGAGTGAAGTGAACTCTGTCGAAGGTGTAAGTATTGGATTGATGATATTATTTTATTTCCAATACGGATAAATACAAATATTAGTTGAGAATTTTTTAATTATTTCCTTCCACTCTCATATCTGAATGTGAGTTGAGCAACATGTCGAACTAAAGTCAGTGCATAATATCGGGATATTTTTGAATTACTGGTGATGTACAACAGTTTCGTTTTATGAAAACTTTCTTAACTTTCTCATAAAATTCCTCATATTGTTCTAAATATCTTCCGGAATTTCATTACTGATGCATTTGATGTGCATAATTTTTGCTAATACTAATCAAATTACTTAAAAAATTAGTAAGATAAATATAATGATGAAGGTCTCAATTTATTTAAATAAAACTGTTCTTATAATCGCGTCTTGAAAGGTGAGGAAGTACATTGGCGTTTCCTATAAATTTATACTAAATTTTTCATTATGTGGGATTATTCTCTTTCAGGTGATTGCGGAAGATCTTCCAGAGCTATGCGATGGTGCGCTTACAGATTTGAACTTATACGAATCGTTGAAATAAATAAAATTAAGTATTTCAAATCTTAAATAAATAAAAAAAAAGGATGGATGTTTGGAATTCATGGAATATATTGGGAATTTTGGATGCAATGGATGCGTTGCACTTTAGCGCTTATGGGCAGGCCATGGTCGCCATTTTAACTCAGTTTGCTCACTTTTTATGAAATTTATTCTTTGTGTAAAGTTGCCAAATCAATGGTTATTCTGCAATTTCGTGCTTAATGTAAAATTTTTTTATCGCACGTTTTAAAATTCTCATGTAATTGATACCGGTATCAACTATAGTACGGGACGTATAATGGGAAAGGTATGTGTTATGATGTTTACGCGTAAAAAGTTCATTTTTCGCTTCGCGGAAGCGGTCTCAAGTTGCTTTGGATGCTCAGCACCTTTTGCATAACTAAACAGTTAAATATCTTTTTATAATTCAGTTGTCAGTTTTCAGACTTTGAGTCCCTTTTAATTACAAAGTATTTTTCAGAAATGTAGATTTTTAGATCCCCGGCGGATTGAAATAGAAAATAATTTATGATTATTTCTACCATGGTTTTCTAAAGCCGTTTATTTTCTAGTTTTTGTGGGGATTGTATTAAAAGAGATATGGGAAAGGTTGAGATAAAATCCTGATTTTAAATGATGCTGATCGCCCTTTTTCGTTGTTCTTTCCTTTCCTTTTTGCTAATTTTTCTTAAGTGTCCATGAAATCCAGAGAAAATAATTCTTCTGTCTGCCTTTTTTTTTTTTTTTTTTTTCATGTATTTCTAACTTCAGGTTTCCCTTTCGGCCCTATCATTGACGCCGTTATTGTTGTGTTTTCTGCGTCATATCTGTATACGACATCATATTTCCATTAATCTGATTGTACTTTCTTTGGTTGATCTACCACTACTGGTTTCTCATTTTATTTATACTATTGTGACTTTTTAAATTTTGTAAATAAAATTTAAAACGGCTTTTTACTTATTGTATCTGGACATTATCACAGGAAAGATAGAGAGACGAGTATTGATTGCGCCTGTCTCGTGTGATATTTATATGGGATTATGTAAGTTTGGTGACAAAAGTACTGTATAAAATAGTGCTCATACATCATCAGATAAATCAGATAAAATCCTCTGCCGACAATACGATTCTTATTTTAATTATAAGTATGAGTAGGGTAAGAATTGAAATTGCATGATTAAATGATAAGGCATCGGAGAGCTGGGCGTGGATTTTCAGGTTATTTTTTGAACGTATCTTATGAATTGAATTACTGTTGCAATTTCGCTGGGGTTAAATAGTCATTAGGATTATTTGTCTCCATATTAATATACATGAATAATGCATATTTCGAATTAGCAGAGTTACTTATGTTCCGAAGATATCGTTTAGCTAGTTATGCATCAATTTTGACCAAAAGTACAGGAAAAGAGTATGATTTCATTATAGAAAATTGTAGCTTTGGATTGGTTTTCCATTATGTTTGTTCAACTTACTTGGTTCTGAAAAAGAATTTCAACATTTGATTTTGAATCCTCCATAACCACACTAAAGTTAAATATGCAAATCTTCTTCAGTCCAATATTAGGTTCCGCAAGTCCTCTTTAATCTAATATTAGATTCCAGTTCGGACGGCTGCATGCTCGTCTTTGTCAAAAATAAATTGCGAAGATTGTTTTCAGTGAACGAATAAATACAGAAAAACCAGTCATCTTTGTGTATTCTTCATATAAGTTCTAAGCAAGTAAACAAGCATTATTTCTATTAGCCAATGCTCACAAAATTTCTATAGATATTTCGTATTCTTTCAGAAGTGGAGATATATAAAAGATTAAAAGCCATCTGCTTGTCTATAAGGATTTTGCTTCTGTTTAACTTAACATCAAAGAAGTCAAGTCAACCAGCATTTGCATTCATCAGTATTTTGATTGCAACAGTGTTTAATGATAATATATTTATAAGCAGAAAGAAAAATTCACTTCAATTTTGCTTAGCATATCATTTAGGACAAGAACTGGAAACATTCTGTTCAACAATAATTCTATTATTTCCATATATATTATATCCAATATTCTTTATGATAACAACTGGACAGAAACTTTTATCGCAAAACTTTTTTGAATTATTGAACGGAAATAAGATATCCAATATCTATTCTCGTCATAAAGTTCCTAGCTATTTAATTAGTCCATACAAATAATACATACTGTCAAATGATACATACAATTCAAAATATAACCCAAAAAATCAGCATAATGGAAATTTTCATACTTTTGATGGAAAATGAATTGAATGTACAAACGATAGAAAATATTATAAAGTATATAAACTCACACGTTTTATGAAGAGGCCATATGAAAACAAAATTATGATGCGGAGAATAACTTTAGGAATCAGTTTTCTTTTCACGTGATTATTTGATCTATAATTTCGTTTGATTTGTATTTCATATCATGAAGTACAGATCAAACATAGTCTTGTCTGGACTCTCTTCGTGAACTATGAAATATGTCCAAAAAACATTTGGCTTAGGCTCTAAGCTAAATTTGTATGCATCACACTGTCTTTGTCTCATCTATTTGGCCGCTCTCCTATTGACTTATATCATCAGCAAAATAACACTGGCAATTATTTTTAATGTCAGAAAATATGAGTACTGTATTGCGAACTCTTGTTTTAGAAAAAAATCCATGCAATGCACACTGATTTCTTCTAAAACAGGGATTCGCAATACAGCACCCATATTTTCTGACATTTGAAAAAAAAAAGGATTCTTCACTTCTTTTTTAAAGATGATAGTGCCCTCATAAGTGATGGTGGAAATAAAGCGATAAAGAAAGTCTTACTCTCCACCCTTTTCCGCTCCATATGATCAATCATAGTTGAAAGCTACGATTTCTGATTTGTAAATTCTCATCCATCCTTCCAGAAAGATTCTAAAGCTATCTCAAGCGCTCTTCACAAAACTGCGACAACCATCAAATCACTGCGCTTCATCTATATGATGGCTAAACTGCAAACACTCATCGACTTAATTCACAAAGAATCCATCTGCGCTTCATCTATATGATGGCTAAACTGCAAATGCTCATCGACTTAATTCACAAAGAATCCATCTAACGTTATACCACCATTTGCTACTAACGAATCTCTTTTAAAGATACGATTATAGCGCTTTAAAGTTCAGAATCAGCCGCACTCTACCGAGTCATAATTGAAACAGAATTCATGTCAGAACTATTGGAGAATTTCCATTACTTGAATAAACACTAAATAATTACGTTAAATACCAATAAGTATATTTCCTTACTAGCTGTAGAAATAAAAATGTAAATGTCCGCGAAAGTCCTTACCGATTGCTTTAAAATTTTGAAATAACGTTGCATTCGAATACGTACATGTTTTTATATACACACGTTGCTCCGGGTAAGTTTAGTTAACTGGAAAAGATCCAGTTTGGAACGATTTACAGCAACTCTAACTATGACGATATAAAACAGTAAGAGCTGTTATGTATCTCCCAAGCTGAATTTCATATGAATGTAATGAAGTCTGAATGCCGGTAGTGACGAACATACGCAATTGCGTCTTGAGTGTACTCATGCATATGACGTGGATTGCCTGCATATGTAGACGGCCAAATCATTCGTCTTCCAACGTTAGCTGTATCATCACTATTTACAACTTCATTTCGCAAATGAATGTATTCTTCAAAAAGAAGCTTTCTCTATTCAAACGGATGAATATCAAACATTATGTTTCCGTTTTCGCATACATATCTACGATGCACTGGGAAACGATTGACGGCATTTCAAAATATGATTATCTTCATTCTCTCGAATCATCAATTGGTACGAATATTTCACTGCGCTGCATTTTTTGTTTGTTTCTTCGCCACTGAATGGATTTATCACCTTAACCTTGAAGTGATATACATCGGCACTATCCCAAAAAATGATTGGATATTGCACAGCATCGTAGCATTGATGAATTTCTGCAATTTTTGTCAATTGATCGTCTCGCAAATGAAGAACATATCTCTAGGCTGGAATTGATCTCCGACTATAGTAATTGTCACTTCGTCTATAGTTGGAGCACTGAATCTTTGCACATGTTCTCCAGCAGGTGTTTTGTCAGCAAATAACAATGTGCATCAGATGGCATCTCTCAATCGCTGTTTTGAACAAACGCTATAAATTATTTTTTTCCTTTTTTTTTTTTTTTTTTCCATAAGAAGTGTTGTAATTAGGAAGCGACGGATCTTTTTAAGATGGTATAAATTCCGCAGATGTGTATTCAATTTATCATTGCCATTACGGTGAAATAAATTTGTAGGCATTTATGTTGACCATCCTTTATGTTGAAAGGCATTTATGTTGAAAAAAGCGGCAAGGAGCCGACTTGATAATAAATTTGTCTTTTTACTTTGAATGTTGACTTGAATTTTTTTTTTTTTTTTGAATTATGATTTCTATGCTGAACGACGTCATTTGATAGCACGAGCTATATTTCCTGATTTTACATAAGAAATGCTTTGATGCGGTGCTATATTCGGAAAACAAAGTTTTTAATGATTCTGGCGGTTCTCCAAGTTGAGGCAGTTCAATTTTTTTGGCGGTGCAACACATTCTTTTCGTTTCTCTATTAAATTTCAGAACCGTGCAATGAAGGCACACTTCAGTCATAGTGCCAGTGAGAACATCCCGACTCCAAACTATAATTATCAACTGAGTAGTTGTACCGGTATGTAAGACGATTGTAATCGTGTGATTGCTGAGCAAAGGAGTCGTGTTTGACACTGATCTCCTATTTCTCTTTCTGTTGAGAACGAAATAGATCTGAAACTAAAGAACACGATCGCCGTGCTCGCAACCGTACCTCCTCAAGTGTGGCTTCATATCATTCTGCTCTTGGTACGTATTTCAGCCATTCCTTGTCTGTTCCACTTTTTCGCTGATGCCCGTTCTTCCTCAGTTTGATTTGCAATTACTCCTTGCAGTGCTTCCGTTCCATGAGTACGACGATCTAAGTTTGATCTTCTGCGGGTCATTATTTGGATTAACTAAAGCAAATCGACAGCACTAAAAAAAAAAAATTTTATAACAAAAACATAAAATTGCAAAACAGTAAGAAAGGTATAAGTATATCATGATTGGAACTTGCTGTACGAGTAGTGAGTATTGCTCACTCACTACTCGTACACCAATGAGTACTACAAGTAATACCAGTCATGGATACTCGGTCGGAGCGAGTCTTGGAGAAAAGTAATGCTGTTTCTTTCTCGTTAACATGCTGGTTCAAATGTATGCCGCTGCGAGTATGCAACTTTTGTGGACACGGTGAATACATGAAGTTGTCGCTATTTTGAGAAATTTGTTGCTAATCTCAGTAATTCAATAACGTCCTTTGACCATTACTTTATGAGGAATTCCATTATTTCTTTATCTTCCTCGTAAAGATTGGTCCCACCTGTAGGGAAAGTAATTTTGAAACAGAAGATTCCTGTTTGAAAAAAAAAAAAATTTATTAATAGACGAAACAATTACGAATAAATAATTATGAAAGAAATCCAAGAAAAATTAATAGCTAGGTATTTGTTCGTTTTCGACTTTGTCAACATCTTCAAGCTGTTTGACTTTTTCATTATGAATAAAAAGAGAAATAATACGGTCACAGCAAAAAAGAAGGGAGCAAAAAAGAGGCAAAATGGAAAAACAATAAAGGGAAAAGCAGCGGAAAGAGAAAGAGCGAAATATTACCAAAAAAAAATATGTTTTTACCAATCAAAGGTGTGACATTTATAAAATAATACGTATGATGGTACGTAAAAACACGCGGCTATTTGAATGCAAAGTTGTATCAAAATTTCAAAGCAATCGGTGAAAAACCTTTGGAGATTTAAGAACTTGAACAAGCGAACATTTACATTTTTATTTATGTAGATTTAAAAATCTAATTTTCAGTTTAATATTTAAGGACGAAATCAAATTACAAATACCATTGTTACTGTTCATATTAGTATCGCTGAGTATATTACTGAATAATAGCAAGCCACATTCGAAGCAGAGCTTTGAGAATTGAAATAATCGGCCTGTTAGATAAGAAAATATCGAACTGGACACCATGGATGATAAAATAAATAACCAATTCCCAAATGTCCTCCAAAATATTCAGATCGAAGTGAGGAATTTAAGGTAATAAAGAAAACAAATAGACTAAATTTAATTAATTGCACAAGGAAAAGATGACGATCATTTACCACTGCAATTATAATCATCAGCAATTAAAGCATTTTGACGATAGAGAACGAAAATTTTTTTAGCATGAATGATGATTATGTGCGACTTTGGAGAGTTAAAAAATAATGAATTTAACAAATTAATTCATTACGCAAAATGGTTTGTCAGCTTTAAAATGTCTTCAGATTCACTAAAAATTTGGGAAATTTTTCATTTTCCTTTCACTTAGAAAAACATGTGGAAATAAACTAAAAATAAAGTGCTAAACAAAAACTTGTAATCGAAATATTTTTTTACAGAAAAAATATAAACATAAATAAAAGAAACATACTATGCAGTTCATATTTTTCCAACCTATACTCTTAAAATCTGTCAGGAAAGTAAAATGTCAAATGACCAGAGCTGGAAATGATGTTGACTTAATGATTTTATGCATTTGGCAATCACAGCTTCAGCAAGAATCATTTATAACGATATTGCACATTCGGAGTTCATAAATTATTATTTACATTCAGTGCACGGTATTAGAACAGCACGTGGATAACGTTGAACAAGATCTTCCCAATGAACAAAAAAAATGTCAGGAATGCGTGATTCATATAAAATCTGTCCAGTTAACGATAATTTTTTTACTCGACATAAACTTTCAATATAAAATACTCGTACATCAAGAAGTCGTAGTAAATCGAACAATGCTACAGCAAAACAAATAGGTAGACAAACACCTGGTCCATTGCAGAGTACTATATCAGGCCTGGAAAGAAATACTGTAATTTATATGTGACTATTATTTTTGTACGAACTTTGATACTTGTCACATTTTTAGGAATAACCTCAAATTATGGGTTATTTATTTTATAATAAAAAAAAAAAAAATTTTACAATTCCGAAATGATAAGCGAACTTCTTTGAGGCTTAATTGTAAGCAAATTCTAATTCGGATTTCAAATTTTCAAATTAAAATGTTAATGCCAAAAATAATTCCTCATATTTCCAATCCTTCTGTTTTTCTCATATTTTTAAAATATTCTCTGCTTTATGAAAAACAAAACATTCTTACCTTATTTGCCATACTAAAAATAAGCTTTCAATGCATGCCACAATTGTTGTGAATAATGAAGTAATGTAGCTCTGTTTTACTTCCCGACTTCTGCTTATTCGTTCTATTCGAAAATTCTTCAGGCCTCGTAACTTTTCAAATTCGATTATCTTAAACATTGTTGATAACTCAAGAGTTTGTTTGTAATAAATTTCAGTAAAGTTCGCAAAGCAGAAAAATACTGGCAATTATTTTCAGAATACTTTCTAACGCTATCGAAAATCCAAATTTATAAAGTTTTCTATATACTTTACCTTTTTTTCGCTTAATTTGTCAGTATCAGAAACAATATATATATAATAACCAAACTGTTCTTTAAAGGCAGACATTATGGTTAGTAATTCAGCAGTATGCCCACCTGAAACGTAGAATAATGACTGAATTCAAAATTCTCGGACTGGAAATGAGTTAGACTATGCCAGAAAGTCGAACGAACTCAAATATTTCAGGTAAAAATTAGCCGATCCAGCAAATATTTCCATTATAGTTTTAGAATCAAGGAGAAGCGCAGAATGTTTCACACCATGTTCATTTGTCAAAAAATTTAAAATACAAGCAATCCGAGACAAAATCATACCGGATCCAGCCACGCAACACATTCGTATTGATGTTGATGGTAGACGCTTCCACTTAGTCACTTTTTTGTTTACGTAAGAATGACGCGAAACGTAGCGTGCGTAAAGGAAAACGAGCGCAAGCAACAGCACCACTGACAGCAACATCAACTGGACAAATGTTCCCAACATATCCGAAAAAGTCCTCTTTATTCTCCGACCCCATTCCTGTCTCGGTAGTGTATGCAAAAAATAAGGACATTTTGCAACCGAGCATCCCAACCACCGACACGTTTATAGAGACAACTGTCATATCAAATTATCAAATTTTTATTGGATTGCAATAAATTGAAATCACTAAACATAGATAAGACAAAATTTAAGGTGTCTAGACATAGGTGCATATTTAAAAAACAGTGTCGCTGTATTTCATTTCTCGATTCTTTTTATGATTTTGTTGAATCATAGAAAAATTCGATTTTTCAAACTTCGAATTAATTATAATCTCAATTCTTTGATAATTTTCGGAAAAGTTTAATTTAAGTTCAAGATTGAGTAGAAAAGCGTAGCATCAGAAAACAATCAAAATAATTTTTTGTGAAGTTTTGATGAAAATCGACTTCTCTTCTGCGTTTGCATCGCATTTTGTTTCATTTCATAAAAAAGATAAATGAAATTAACAATGCATACAATGATTACAAGTATTGCGATTATGGACTGCAATGATAAATGGTTACCGAACATTTTGTATGCAACTAGCAAGCATCGATCACGTAATGCTTGCGGAGCTTTTTCACGTGGACCTCTGAAAATAAAGCTAATTTCAAATGTTACCGTTTGGAGGCTAGAATTGTTTCACTTAAAAAGTTTTGAAGTGTGCGCTGCTATTTTTAAATTCCGAAATTTACAAATTTAATCGATAATATTTATTCACCTTTCAATAATGACAAAAATGCTACAGTATCATTTATAAGTACCTGATGGCGTAACAAAGAATATCACTGTTGTCCCCAATATTAATCCTTGAGATATTGTGCAGTATAACATACGCATGTGAGCCTGCAATAGGAGTTGCCTAAGGATCATTCCTAAAATTCAGTCCATCGAGTCTTCAATTATTGAGCAGTTATATGATAAACCATATTTTCAGTCTTATTCGATTGAATGCGAACTTATACGGAGATCACTTCTCTAAATATATTGTTGAGTCGAACTTATCTTTAGAAACTTTTTTTTTCAAACTGAACACCTGTAATGCAGGCATAAGTTAGTGCAATAAAAGAGATGATTCCATCAACGATCATTGCCCGACAAAATGATACTTTGGAAAAGAAAATGATTAACAAATAAATGCTTTTTGGGAAAAATATCATCAAACCAATAGCTATTGTGACAGGTGAGTACAACAGGCGAATGGAAAGCATCTGAAATGGTTCATTATTTTGAACTGAAATAAATCACATAGTTCTTCTTTTCAATGTTCTTTTCTTTAAATAGTGTGAAATATTTTCGTCTCTTCAATTTTCAATTTTTCCCAAGTATCCAAAAAGGAGAAAAGTATTTACCTGATTATGATAAAGCCGATATTCGGAAACAGTTAACTTTAAATAGCTATCAGGCCATATATAACCATAATAATTGAACCTTATGCTGAGAAACATACCCAGATCTATCAGGCCACATGCAAGAAGAAGCTATAATGTTGCACAGATAGATGTATGTATATATTTTTAAATTATGGGATTCCTTGAATTCTCCACCTAGCACTACAAGAACAAGAAACTTAATAGAGATGACAGGAGAAACAAAGTTTGAAGATCGAAAGTGCACATCCCTAATGCCGGTACAAAGAATAATTACATGCAGGATAGCGATCATCATTAAGCCATTACCACCACTTTTCTGTTTCCTTTTGTTCTGTGTCATCAGTTTTGGTCTATTGAGAAAAGTATTCTGAAAATGTTCACTGCTCGGGACATCAATTTAAAAGTCTTTTTCTAAAGCCTAAAATAGCTGTCCTTGCAAAGTTCCTACAAGTTTTCAAAGATTGCAAAAAATATCGATCGAGAAATATATGTTTAAGGATATTTTGAATTATGTGATATAATTATATAATTATCTCCTAAAAGAAAGAAATACTATTAGACACGACCAAAAATGATCTGAAAAATGTTTCCTGGAAAATCGACGAAGAAAATGCTGCGAGCATAATTGGTTTGCCTACTTTTGTTTTGGCATCGATAATTATGACATTTCCTTCATTCATTGGACCATACTGTTGTGAATGATTTTGAGATTCTTTTGTCTGATTTTGTAAAATTTGCTTAGCCATACTGAAAATCAGATCACCGCTTCAATTAATATCAAATAGAAAAGTAACGATAAATCGCGTTCTTAATGTCTTACGTAGGCGACCACAAAATTTGCATTCGACTAAATTGAAGTCTGAATTTTGAAAATACTGGTAATAAAATCTCACATTCTTACGAAGATTAATGCATTGTGCATGCAAATTTGTAACAGTTTTAAGAGTTCGGCAACATTTTCCGAGATGTCAAAGATCAACAACAATTTTTTTTCAAGCAGTATGCATGACGTACATGTATATAGCGCTATGTTCAAATAAATTGTTTTCATAAAAAATTCAGATAAAATGGATGTTTCTGCAAAGCATTCTATTCCGGTAAAGTTTGATTAAGATGTTAAAGACGCTTGAAATCCGTGGCTGGCAAGACTTCCAAGAAAATTCCTGAAGTGATGGAAGCTCTGGGTATTCTTTTCATAACTTCAGTCTAGAAGTGAATATCGCGATTTTTGAAAATATTTTCGAATGGATAATCTTTGACTTAATATTTTTGCAAATAAATTTTTTGTGAAAAAATTACAAATTTTTGCAATTTCACATTCGAATTGAATATTTTGTATGCAACAGTGATACATGGTATCACAAGAACGATATCACAAAAGCATTCAGAAGGCTCGCGCATTTGCAATAAACAACAGCAGTTGACCGACACAAAATAATAAAATGCTTATGTAATTGGATCTATCGATGCGATTTCCGAATCGGTTCAATAGCAACAAGCTGGCATAAGCCATAAAAGATAGTAACCCCACAAATCGTAATAATGCGGCCTGAAAAAAAAAAAAAAAAAAAAGAAAACGAAATTGCTCGTAAGCAAAATGATTGGATTAACTGGAGAAAGTGGATTTCCTTGTTTTAATAGAAAAGAAGCGAATGATTTATAAAGTATCATTTAATGATAAGAACGACCGGATTTTCTGCTTTATTGGATTAAAACATAAGGCGAATCTACACATAGAAAATAAAAACAAAATAAAACCATAAAGGCTTTTATGTTGCATTTCAGAAATGTAATGCTGTTAGTCGTCTTTTGAAATTCGCTAGAATCGCTACAAGCAATGAATAATATTCTGCTTTTCATCTTTAAATTTTCTTGTTAACCATTCTTTCGTTTTTGTCTTTTAACGTGGTTCCATAAGTATAAATGTATGGAGACAAAAATTTTGGAATCGGTTATGCTAAAAGAAAAAAAAAAATGTCGAAAAACTTATCGAAAAGATAAGGAAATAAGCAAAACTGCCATCAAAAAGATGGCCAACAGCATTACATGGCACCAAACAGTTTCTACATTCCAAATTTCACTCACTATAAAAATAAAAGAATCTTAAACAGCTTTAAAACCGCAAACCTGCTGCTCGGCATTTCCTCGTTTAGATCCATAATGCCAAATTGATCCAGCCGAAATCAAAGAGATAGCAAGTGTCATGAAGAGTAGGCAGAAATTGAGAACCAAAATCGGTATAGACCAGAATAAGTCGACGAAACAAAAGTAGAGAAAAGCGACGACGTAAGTTATTACGACCACGGCACATCCAAACCACAATCGTCGCAAAGACAAAATAAAAGATAATATGTATGAAATGTGTGCGATGGTAAATAGTGCACAGACGGTTTGTAAATTATTATGCCATTGCGATGAATATAAATAAACGCCGAGAGCTGAGAGAAGCCTTTTATATAGTTCGATATTTTGGAGATGAGGTAATGAGGCCAATGTTGAGGAGAGATGATTCAATGTGAAATGAAAAGATATGGATGGAACAATTTGATTTCCGATTAAGTCTCAAAAGGATCTTTAGTTATCTCAATACCTTTTAAATGGCCTCTTATGCAACAAACTATATAAATTATTTTTTTTTTTTTTAATCTATAATCTGTCATTGTATAACTCAATCCAATCCAAAATTCAGTTTTTTTTTTTTTGCCTAAATTTGATTTCTGACTTATTTTTGTTAACAAATTGCACTCACCAAGAACAAGAAACGTCAATGAAGTGAGTAGTTTGATTATCCCTTTCACCCGCAACGTTAACGTAAGTATAGTCAAGGAAAGCGTTGGCATGCTATTCAGAAATGGAGCTTCACGATAGAATCCATCTGTCCCAACGTAAAGTAAACCACAGAAACTACCATATACAGCTAGCACTTCTGCCAAATTCAGTAGTGGCAAATCGAACATACCTGTAATTGAAATCTTTACAGTGAACAGAAACATTTCTCTGACATCTTTATATGTCTTTTATATCTGCGAAGATTACATAATGTTTCGAAAAAAGTGTGAAAAATGTTATAAATGACCTATTAACTGATTATGGAAAGGTTCTAATCCCTCTCATCCTTCTCGAAATAAGAAAAGTGTTCTGAGTGTAATCATATGAATGCCTGACTATGACTAAAAAAAATTTCCACGAATAAAACAAAAATTTTTAACATTTTTATCTTTGGAAAATACACTGGAACATTTTTTTTCGAAGAGCATGAAGCTATCTCGATTCACTCTCATTTTCGCTACTCCTATCTTGTTCATATCAAAATAATGTCATCACTTCACAGAAACAATTGAAGAACACCGGCAAGAAATCATTAGGGAGAGATAAAAACTGAAGCAGAAAATCAGCATCGATCCATGATGGGAAAACTCTTTCCATATTTCTAGTTAAGTAATCGATAGAGAGAATATGTAGTTTAACAAATACAAATTTCAGATTTCCTGGAGTTTTTCATATAGTTTGCATTAATATATAATTAAGAAAAAGAATAATTCGCTTCCATATATGATATTTCCTGAAATTCTATAAAGAAAAAATTATGTGGCTTTTCAGCAATAATGCTTTAATGACAATAAGGAAGAGATTTTCGTACTTTTTCCTCTTTTTTTTTATACTTTCAATTTAGAAATTTTTTATATTCATACAAGTTGAAAATAGCATGAAATTTTATATTTTTTTTATTTATAAAAAAATAAGATATTCAGAAAATAAAAGTGCCTCCTGGAAAATGTACAAGTTACCGATAAAAATAATTATGAAATATTTTACAACAATTTAATAGAAAACAGTGAAACGAAAGCCAAAATTTAATGTACATGTAATAAGAGACAATAAACTTGAGTCGGTTTTTAACTTTAATTATATTTCCGAACTGTGATCTCTTATATTTCCCTGTTGAAGGCTGTTTGTATTCTAAGAGATTTTAAAAGAAATTAGTATCAAGTTGATGTGACTTGTTGCAGCAAAAAAAAATGATAATAAATTCTCTAATTTTGAATTTAATCATTGTAATCGGCTTTGTTAAAATTTAAGGATAGAAGATTCTGGAAAATATGGACAGATTGAACTGACGCTTAGGATATCATCATAAAAAAAAGAATACTATAATGAAACAAGAAACAGCGACAAACTTCGTACATCAAAATATGATATTGAGAAATTTAAGACTGTCCATTTTGTCAGAGTATATCGAAGAAAGTGTACGCCAAAATTTTGAAGTCAGAGTTCGGAAGACATGGGGTAAGAGAGAGAGAAAGCAACTAGACGGTAACAAAAACTGAATTTGTCAACTCAAATATGTGTCAATTTATGATTTCATTGATCGAACCAAAAAAATAAAATTTAATTCATAAACATCTGTGTTTTGTGTATTTACTGATTTAGTTGATCAATTGCATTCAAATTAGTTATCTCTTAAACCCAGTTTTGTACCCAAATCAAATTTGGTTGAAGAAGACAAAATGAATTCTTTTACGAGCGATCTATTTGATGATGATTAGATACAGTTACAGTGTGGTAATTTTTGATTCTATTTGAAGCTTCTGGTTCATATCTTTTTATCTAATCGTTATAAAATAGATTCTCTGTAAATGAAGAATTTATTTGTTTTCCACACCAAACTTAATTTAGGAACAAAATTGGATCCAAGAAATAATTAACTGCACGGTGAGATTTTGATAATCATATCAATTCGTAGTTACTTTAGAATAATTGATTAATCCATTTAAAAAAAATCAGGTTAGGGCATTTTTGATCTGGAAAACCATAACATAATTGACAAATCGAGATTTTCATATCGATTAATGATTGTTTAATGACAGTGATAATTTCAATAGGAAATGAATGCAGAGATTAATAAAGCATACACAAAAAGGCGAGATATTGAAAATTTTAAAATGCAGTATGGAAAGTTACACATGATGTTGATGGATGATCGAGGTGTAATTTTTCCTTTTACATTAAGGTGGATTGAAGTTCTGGTTTGGTAGCTTCGGAAAGAGGTTAACTTTTTGCTTACATTTTTGTTTCTTTTTCATTTTTCAAAAGCATTAGAAGTAAGCATTAATAAAACTGTCAGATGAGTAACATCAACAAAAATTAGCGACTGATCTCAAACTATGCAAGCTATAGATGGTTAAGTAGCTAGAAGATTTCTCATATCCAGGATATACTAAAAAAAACAGATACGATAAGATTTGATAGGTAATTATACACTTTTGTATGCTTCCTGACAGCTTCTTTTCAAAAATCAGCAATTTTAATTAAAGCTTGATGAAAGCTTTAACATGATTTGAACACCATGCACTATATATGAATGTATAAATAATAAAAGCTATGATTTGATAAATTTGTAATTTTAACTTATTTTATGAAAATAGTTGGTTAATTATTGCCACATTGCTGTAGAGTAGTGCGAAATATAGCCAAAGTAATTTAGTGTAAAAAAAACTGGAAAATTTTCCCAAAAAAAAGATGAAAACTGCAATGAAGTGAATTTTATTTTATAAAATAGAAACTGGTTCTGTGTCCGAATTTTCCACTGAATTCATGGAGCAAAAACTGACTCGTTTTCAGTTGATTTTGTACTTTGTCAGTTCATATCCAAAATTGATTTCGCTTTTTAGAAGCAGGCAGTAAACTAACAATTAGCGAGCAAACAAAGTATATGGAATAACTGTTGCTATGATCTGGAAGAACAAGTCAATATTTTTTTCTTGGTGATAAGAAATCCATTCATTTTCTTAGTTTTATAGGAAGGACAAACTTTTCAAAATTTTTTGAGTTAAGAAAATTACTAGATTGGAGCGAAATAGTTGTAAACGTCATGTTGAATCGATAAAAGTGTATCTGAGATCTGAATAAGATTTCTCTTTTACTTATTTTATGACTTCATTCTAAAAATTGTTAACATCAAATATGTATTTATAATATAATTTAATCCTCAGTTTGAGAGCAGGAAATTTTTTTGAAACAGAAGCTTGAGCCCACTCAATGAAAGTTTCCATTGAACAAAATAATCTGCTAAGTGATTATTACCAATACGATTGCAATTATTCTCTGAATTGCATGAGGTTTAATAAAAGATAGTTTTGTTAACAAATAAAAATAGTAACTAAGACAAATAATGAAGGAGGAATTCTGAAGAGGATTGCCAATAAATAGTAATACCATTTTGCCGATAACCCAATCAATGAATAAATTAAAATTAAAATATGAAATTGCATAAATCATTTCTTAGCGATTTACGGAATACTGAGAGAGTCACTTTTTATTCCATAAATTCAGTAGAAAATCGAGCACAGAACCAATTTATACTTTTTAGAATATATTATTCTGTTGAATTTCTGGCTTTTTCTGTGGAAATATTTGCTCAATCTTTTCGAATTTATATGTTTTTATCCAATCAATATAAACGATGTATATTTGAACATTACAAACTTGTGGGATCAAAATAAATGAAGAAATGAGAAAGCAACTGGTACTGTCTTTCGCAAAACTGGTTTCATTAAAAGGCAAAAAAGAAATATTTCTTTAAGTTTCTAGATTTATTCATATGTATCTTATTATTAATCTATATAAACGAAATTGTAAATGTCCGTTGTTACTTTTGACACAATAAAGAATTCTTCACCGATTGTTTTGAAATTTCGATAGAACATTGCATTCGAATAGGCACGTGTTTTTATATGGATATATCTACTGTTTTTTTTTTGTTACATTTATGATAGGGGGACCCTAGAATAAGCAGAGTCACGATAATCATTGTAAACAATGAGTGCTAAAGGTCAAGTGGGGCGATATAGCTTCAAAAGAAAGGTAAACATGTTTACAGTCGAAACGCTCCAACTCACAAATGAACAAAGTGAGGCAAGCAATCAAAGGGCGACACGTTGGAGATCAGGTAAGGGGATAGATCTCGTGAAGTTCAAATTCAAGTTCGAAGTTCATACATCGACATAGTAAAAATAACAGTTCGGTGGCAATGCATGGCCAGGTCCAGCTAGTAAATGAATAAATCAAAAAACTTTCGAGAAGGATTAGTATAGCAATTCTAATTTGGTTTCCCAGGACTTCTCGAGTTTAAAATTTGATGTTATGCTTGTTAGATCTAAGGAAAGTTTATATTCCGTGGTTTCGAAAATTTTTCCTCGAAATCTTGTCTTCTCCTCAAATGTTTTGTACGTTATAAAGCATTAGAGCGATTTTTAGGCAGTAATCGATATACTGCAGAATAAAGAAACTCCGGGAAGTTTAATCTTGCACATCAATTACCAAATTAAATTATTCCCCCTTTCCGGACAAGATACTGGATTTGCATTGTGACCAGGGGCTTTCAATTTTTGAAAATTGTGGCGGGAATTTCAACTAATTTAGAATTAATCAAATCGGTGGTGAGGAGTGTGCCGAATGTCAATAGTCGATGGGTATCCGTTGCATATACGGTGATCAAAGGGTGTCGCGAGTAGTACCGGATTCGTATTTTCTGGATTATTTCTCTGCAAAATGCTTAATTTCTTCGGTAATTCATTCCCCTACTTGTTTTCCAATTCACTCAGTTTTGAATTGTTTATTCAGCTGATCACAAAGTTTCATTATTATTCTCAGAAGGAAAGTTGAATCATTCTAGTTTTATATACAAATTCATTAAAAAAATCTATAAACTTTGGTTCTGTATAATATTTTGTCGGTATAAGAGAACTGAAATAATCAAGGAATCAGGAATCGATTTTAAAAATGTAAATCTTTGCATACCGATAGAACGATTTGGCTTTCTCGTTAGAATTTGTTATTCTGTTGGGAATCATATCGTTGCGTACACTTTGAATGTAAAGAAGCGAACCTTTTCAGCTGATGGTACCTGACTTTACATTACATTTCCAAGGCTTGAAATAAAAAGTATTAAAAATGGAATAAGTTTAACTTCTTAGCATTCTATATTAGATACAAATTCCTAATCAATTTAAGAATGCGTGGGTGATCTGCCAGTTTGCTAAAGACCTATCTGCTGAACATCTGTTGGCTATTGGTGATGAAAATGGCTTTATTCATTTCTTAGATGCTCGAGAAAATGTTATAAGAAATTGTAAGTTCATTCATTCGGTTACAAGTGTCCCAAGTGAAATTACTGCATGTCCTACTCGAACGATATTTTTTCTCTTGATTTATATATTTCCTGTTTTTCCATTTCTTTTTTTTTTTTTATTTTTATTTTTCGTTGCTTCATGTTTGCTTCTCTTTTCTCGTTGTTTTTCGTTTGTTTTTCGTTGCTTCATACTTTTCTCGCTGATTTTTTTAAAAGTAAAAATGCTTCATACTGATTTTTAATTATTGGGAGTAAATATTTCGTTAATGAAATAAATCAAAAAGAAAAAAAACGAAATAAAACCTTGAATTATCTAACAAGGAGATTTGAATGTTTTGTATAGCATTTCAAAGCTTATTTGTTTTCAAATCAAATATAGATTATGAACTATTTTAAGCGATTTCTGCCGATCGAAGTTGTGTAATCGATTTGTCATTTGTTGCAAATCGACCGAACAATTTACTTTCTATATCTGGCCATGCAAAGGTAACGTCATGGGATATTGAACGGCAGTTTGCGTTACAACAGTTTTTGGGTCATGAAGGTTCAGTGCGCGCTCTTTCGGTATCCGACGACAATCCTGGTAAGTTTCTTTTAATCATTCTTTTCATCATTTTTTAATAAATATCAGGACTTTTTGGAATTCTCGGTTTTTACGTGTTTTAAAAAATAACTGTGAATTGCAGATCTTTTTGCAACAGGAGCTCGAGATGGAACAATTTGCATATGGGATCGACGAGAACCGCAAGCCGCTATTGTGCGTCCCTTCAATCTCCTGGAAAACACACATCCTTTACTAGCTCCTGAACGTATGTTATCTTTACCAGAGTATGACAGATAAAACATACAACAAGCATTTGCTTTAAAAATTGGAGTTTTGTTCTTGTTTTTTAGATGAAGCTGAAAACGATATATTAGAGCTAATATGTCAGGAAGAATTGTTGCAGTGCTTACTTCGTCTCTCAGCTTGCACTTCATTTGAATGACGACTGTTTTCATGTCACTGTACTATAATTTAATATAATGTGTGATAAATTGGTTATGTAATTGAGATTGTAGCTATTTGAAATGTGAGCAGTCTTGAATATACAATTAATAATTAATTCCCAGGAATTACATAATCTTATTTCCTAGATTAATGCCTAGTGTGTTTCCATAACTATTTCGGTCATCCCAATTTCTAAACCACCGATCATACTAACTTTATATTTTGGAATCTGATTATACATTTTCAGGTCAAAGTATTGGAACAAAGCGAAGATCGCGTATATCAGTTTCGATGAGTTCGAAAGGAATCACTTCTTTGGTACATCTTGGTGGAAACACTTTAATATCGGCATCTTCGTCTTTCAAAACGTAAAGTTCTTATTTTTTGCAATTAAGATGTATTTATGTTATATTTCTCATCCTAATAGTGCTTATATTTTCCATACTAATTTTTCGTAGTTATTGATTCAAGTGTTAAATTTACTGCAGAGGTATTCGCTTTTGGGATCTCCGTTATCGTGGAAAAAATAGTCCATTTCGTATTCTTGAAGATCCTAATAGTACTTCAATTCGTGATTTTGGTGTGTTGCTATTCTAAATTTCTTTTATAACATGTCTTCATTTAAAAGAATTAATTGGATCCATTCTATTTACTTTTACTCCAGTGTAGCAAAAAAAAAAAAAAACATCTAATTCTAGTTAGTAAAAATATTCCCAATCATTTCTTTAAAAGGAAGAATTGAGAATGCGTAATTTAAATTTTATGAGCGCATTAAATTTAAATGTCCCATCCAAAGTTTTAGATACTTTTTGTCTTGTTCAAAGTCCAATAAGTTGCGATTTTTTAAATAATCTCTCTTCATTTTCATTATTAAGGTGTTGCTTCGATATGCCTTGATCGCTTTAGCTCATCACTTTTTGTTGCATCCACAGACTCAAAAATTTATCAGTACAGTGTTCAGGGATTAAATAATGCACCAGGTGCTTTTTTCATTTTGGTATCATCCATATTATTTACATATTCAAATATTTAATTTCATGCCTCATTTATATGGATTAAAATTTTTGCAGTTTCAGTTGGCATTTTGCAAGGAGTTAAGCGAACGTCTTTCAATACATATGATTTTAAAATTGCTGCCTCTCCAACTTCTGATCATGTAATGTTTGGTGGTGGTGATTGCTTCGCTGTTATTTGGGATTTACAGGTTATTAATTGTTAATTTCTTCAAAGCTTTCGAATTTAGAATGCATTAGTTTCAATGCATAAAGTCTTTTCAGCTTGACGATTCTTTCAATTAGTAATTAAATTTGTTTCTTAATTCTAAGATGTATTTTCATTTTATTATTGCAGGAAAAATATTCCGGTTCTAGTAAAGGCAAAATGAAGTATTTGCCTTATCCGAAATATACATTGGGTGGTCATCGTTATGAGGTCTTTTTTTTTTCTGTTCTCAAACTGAACAAACTATATGGAAATTAAAGATGTTTTCAAATTTTGCTATTATATAATGGTATTGTTATTTCGTGAATTATTGCTCCATGTTTTGTTCTTTATCATTTAATTCCTTCCAGTAACATTTTTTGTTATTCAGTGCATTAAATATGATAATTTGAAAAAATAGGGTTAACTTTTATCCTTTTCAGGTTACTGTTGCGAGATTCAGCAGCAATGGGCATTATATTGCCACGATGGATGATTCATATCTGAAAATTTGGAAATGGAGTGCAAGAAGTCCTGAAAATCAGGAACCATCTCCAATCACAGTACATGAGGATCATGTTGAATTATATGAATTGCCTGAAACATCCATAGCTGAAATAACATTGTATGCTTTGTACTGTTCACTATGTTTTTATTCGTTACACAGAATATAATTTTTGTGAAAAATTCAACATAATTTCTTTTCTTTCTTTTTTTTGTTTTATGATTCTATATTTTCGTTTTCATATTACTTATGGTTTCAGAAAATATATTTCAAGTTGTGCGTTTCGGATATTTTACTTATTTAGCTTTTTTTTTTTTTCTTTTATAGAAGATTTGATGCCAAAATATGTTTTATAGGAAGCAGTTAAATGTGTCAGTTTCAACCCCAAAAAAGAATACGGAACGTAGTCCTTTCAAAAGTCCATTTAAAAATCCTTTAAACCGAACTGGTACACAAACGAAAAATGGAAGTGAATCGCCAGTGAAAAAAATACTTAAGTATGGTTTTTTTTTTTCTCATTTTTGTGATACTTCCAAGAAAACTCAAAACAATGATTTTTTTTTTTCAATTTTTTCCAACTGTTTCCTTTTAAGAGTCACTGAATCGATGTCTCCACCATTGTGTGATTTGACTAACAAATCAAGCCATGCTGTGCGAAGAATTGATTTTTCTGGAACTGATATGAAAAATCGAATATCATGTGCTTTCTACTTCAAGTATGTTTTTTAATGTTTAGTTAACTTTTTGAAGCTTTTGGAAATTCAAAGAATTTTTAACTTAACTACTTTTGAATTAGCATGTTTCCTCAGTGTTTCTTGCAGCAAATTGTGAGTAATTTAGATATCCAACGATGAATTTACCAGATTTTGTTAGGGAAAGACTTGCTGCATTAAATGTGAATTCGGAGCCGCAAGCTACTAAATTAGATAAAAGAAAAAGTCCTGAACTGGATGAACACTCATTGAATTCCGATCGGTAAGACTGTTTCAATATATCATTATTACAGTTTCTTTTTTTTTTTTTTTTTTTTTTTTCTGAATAACTTGTAATACACTGAATTAAGAAAAATTGGAAAAATTACATTTGTCTGAATTTGAATTGAACTTACTTTGATTCCAATGAAAGACTAGTAATAAAATCTATTATTTTTGAAAAGTTATTCATTTGCTTTACATTTTCCTAATTTTGACGCTTTCTCAATGTCTTCCATTTTATAGACCGTCCAACTGTTCAAATATGATTTCGATGGAGGAACGTGTTGATCGCACATCTCCTCGTAAAATTCGCGTTAAACAAAGTTTACGTAAATCAAATGAACGTATTCATCGACCATCAGGACCAAAAATGCCTGTGAAATTTCGTGCTGATTCACTAAGCTCAAGACATTCTCAGAATTTCTCATCGGATGTACGCCAGGAGACACCAAAAACAAAAAAGAAGGATGGAATACAAAGAACACTCGATCAGTATTTCAGTAGAACACCACGAACTCATTAGCTTTATTTCTGTGCACTTTTTCTTTTTTTTTTTTTTTTTATTTTGAGTGCAGTGATGTAAGATACTGTGACTAATCTTTTTTGCAAGATTTTTTCTCAATTTATGATCTTCGAAATAGTGCTGCATATCTAATCTTTTAGCAACCTTACTTAATTTTTTTTTAATCTAACGGGTTGATTCAAGCTTCTTTCAGAAAAAGATTTGTAAATATTTATTTGAAGTGGATTGATTATTAATGAGACCTTTTTTTGGAACATTAACTGCAAAAAATATATAGAGAGTTTCAGAAGCTTTTGATAAAAAATTTGAGAAAAAAGCTTTTGATAAAAAAAATTTGCAGTTAATGTTTGACTTTGATAATTTTGTTATAATTTTCTGAACAACTTAGGGAAGTCCTTATTGTTATTCGCAAATCTATTAAAGCATCTCTTTTGTTGTTTCTTATTATCATTCATTTCCGTTTTACTTCAGAATTTCATTGAAACCACTAAATTTTCTACTAGCTCAGTATCCAAATATTATTTTTCCTAAAATGATTTGAGAATAGTTATCTGATATCCTTTTTGATCTTTTTCAGGTTGATATCTTTTTGTTTGATCGATATTTCTTCTGTATTTTTTCCGACAATTCCGTGTATGTTTAACTACATGGTATTTATTCTGTTGATCGAAGATTTGTAGAGATAGAAGAGTCTGTTGGAAATCTACAGGAGAGTCGTTACGATAAAAATTTGATTCGGCTGCCATAAAAATTTCAATTTTTATTGACTAAAATGCAGAACCAATTTTTCAACTTCATCACGTATTAGATTTATTTTTTAAAAAATACTTTCCAAATTACAATATTACTTTTTTGTAGTAATGCAGATTGTTTTATCTTTTAATACAAGACTTTTATCTTTTGTAGTACATCTACTATGACATGTTGAAATATAAAGTCAGATTTTGAACTTCAGATTTTAACCCAATGATAGTTGGCACTATGCAGTCGAAACTATGTTCATTGCTCTCAGATATTCGTGTCCTTCTTCTAGTTCCTTACTCCTTTCTCCTTTCCTACACGTCGTGGCTTATTACCATATCTTAAAACTATCAGACATGAAATGTAGTAGATGTAATACCGTTTTCTTCCTATTCTGCTTTGCACAATAGATTTCAAATATAATACATAAATTTTCATTTCACTCTGTGATTGCTTTTTGCTAAAATGTCATTTTCTGTAAAATTTGAGATGCTTTAAAAATTTCGAAATGAAATATTTCTCTAGAATAAATGTTATAATTATATTTTTATAAAACAACGATCAGTCATATTAAGTGATATGGAAATTTATCTGTTATATTTGAAATCTATTCTACAAAGCAGAATAGCAAGAAAATGATATTACATCTACTGAATTTTATGTTGAATACATGGTAATAAATCATGATCAGTCGAAAGAAGAAAGGAGCGAGGAGAAAGAAAGACACGAATATCTGAGAACACTGAGCACAGTTTCGATTGCATTATGTTGACTATTATTCGGTTGGAATTGACGTTCAAAACTTTTTTCCTGAAATGTGTGAGAAACATATGCCAGAAATCCCAGCATTGCTGTATTATACACATCTTCAACTGGCATAATTTAATTCTCTGCAGTGGTTTCCTGGAGAAATTATGTCAATAGCAAGTATCATCGATAGGCTAGATTGTTGATAACATGTGTTTTGTTTACTTCACTGATAAGAATTCACAAAGTTTAAAATTTGCAGCACTAATACATACAACAGAAGTGAAGGAAAGGAATTTTATAATTAAGAGAACAAGACTTGGAGTTCATTTTGTGACCGTTTATAAATTTCATAGAGGATTAGTAGCGCATTGTTAAACTTCTTAAAAACTTCTTAAGTTAAAGAATCCTTTAAAATGAGGGACATATCATGACTGTAAAATGATGCAGATTTGGGGACTTTGTGATTCATTTTTGCAATTCGGAAATTTTAGAACTGCCTTTAAATTTCCCACAGAATTCTTTAACTTAAGAAGTCTAAAGTAATTTGTTGAACAGTTACTTTGTTTTACATTATCATCAAACAGAGTCCGACACTGGCATAAAATATGCTGCAGATGATAAATTTTAGATACATAACTATGAATTAGAGTAAGCAATGTTAAAAATTCTGTGATAAATTAATTGGGAACAAGTAACACAACACAATGAACGGAACTGTTTTGAATGGCAATATTTGTGGAATCTTTCGTGCCGTGAATTATCACGGCACATTGATGGATTCAAATCGACACAATCTGAAATTCGTTTTTTTTTTTTTTTTTTTTTTTTTTTTTTTTTTTTTAAATGGAGAAAATATCTGCACTTATCAAGAGATAAAAAAGATTTGCAATACTTCAAAAACTTAAACTTGGCGACAGTTATATTTTTAAGCATTATGTAATTTGTAAATTGCTTAGAGCATTTAAGTTTCAAAACCACTTAGCTTTTAAAATTACAACACGAGAAATAAACTTACTTTCTTTCTCTTTATTATTTGCTATACAATTTCCGCCAACGCACCACTAAAAGTATACAAATTAGAATTTCATAAAAAATTAAACTGGAAACAAGTATTCAGGCCAATCAATCATAATTTTTGCTAAATTTAAACTAAGTTTTTTATCTACTGCGTTTATTGTGATTTTAAAAGCTATGTGTAGAAGACATTTTCAAACATTTATAAAGAAATTTCTAAATAATTTGAAATGTTATGATAAATTAATTATTTCATTCACTAATTTTCTCCACGACATAATTTTCATAAATTGATCACTTCATTATCTATTTTTAACAACAAAAAAAAAGTTATTAAAAAATACACCTTATCAGGTCCACATTTAGTCCCGTCCAATAAAGGTAGATAAAATTTGGTTTCACATGGCTCCGTTTTACGTAGTTGTCGATTTTTGCACCAAAGTCGTCGACATGGATCCTTCGATAAATATTCCTTCTTCTTAATTGAAATGAAATTTGAAGCTTTTTTCTTTGGATGTTGTTGGGCTAAACTTAATGAGAAAATATAAAATTAGCCCTATTAATTAGTCAAATTATCAGAAGATGATTAAAATTATAATGCGAAAATTATTGAAATATTATTCGGCAATCAAAAAGTTTAACTAAAACTTAACAAATTTAATGGCAACAGTAATGATTACATTAGCATGGCCTTACAAAAGTTTTTCCTGATTTTTCTCGTTATCTTCACTCAAGTATGTCTTATAATTGAATTTTCATTGAAAAGAATTCTGAGTTTTCATTTTTAATTTACTGGTTTAAATATGATAGCTTTCAACTGCGCATAATAATGCTTTTTTGCAATTTCCTTTCAAAAAATCAAATTACCATACAAACACTGTAATGGGGTCCAAATGCTATCTTGCACTGGTTCTGTTGGACCAATAATTCGCCAGGTTTGCGATGTTTACGTTGCGAAGTGCGTCGTAATCGTCTTTCACGACTCTTTGATCGTAGTAAGCAGTCAGCTGTTCCGTTCCTATAATTCTTCAAACTTTCTAAAATTTTCAGTCGAAAATATATTGTGAAGCTTGATATAACAAAAATCGAAAGCGTGCATTGAAAATTAAAATATTAAAATTCTTTAAAAAATTTTCAAGAACACATTTAAATCTTTTTAGAAAGAAGCTTTTACTTTTATTCATTTAAATTTTAATAAAAAGATACGCAAAAAATGATTGGATTTGTTGAATTGAACATGGTGAAAATTTGAATGTGTTAAAAAATTTTTGTTCATCGTCCGAGCCTGATACTGTTGCGGACATCAAATAGTTTCTTCCGCAATTTTCAGCTGATTCAGCAGTGTCATCATGAAATGCACCAAGACTATAAAGAAATTTGAATTTTTGAGCCATACAAAAAAAATTTAGACTTATATTGAGATTCGAAGATTTTTCCTACAGAAGATGTCAATTGGTTTTTCAATCAATCAAATTTTCATAACTATATATACCTGTGAGCCAACTCATGAGCAGCGATTACGGCGGTAGCCATACCACCGATATCCTCAACTACACTTGCTGATTCGGGAACTCTACACATCACTCCAACATATGCCATTCCCTGAGTACTAGAGTCACCTTTTGAAGAGAGTAAATCGATTCTGTAAAGGAAACTTTATTTGAAATGAAAAAAAAAAACATCTTAAAAACACCTCACATCTTAGAAAAAAAACATCTTATCAGTTTATTTTAATCCGAAAAATGGATTCAAGTTTGATTTCCAATGCACCAAACTCTAATTCTCGAATTTCACAAACCTTGTCAAAACAATGATATGATTATGCGCTGGAATCCATTGCGAATATTCAGCTACCCACTTTTGTACATAATTCACGGCATCTAATCCATCCATTCTAATAGAAAAATATTGTTTTAAATGCATATTTTTGGTATTGAAATGCACTGAGCAGAAAAACCTATGTGAATGATTTTGAAAACTTTTTCGAAGCGCTATCATTCATACATAAACTTGCTGGTTAATATTTAGATTTACCTATTATTGTTCTCAATGTTACGTTTCGTGGACTTTTTTCTTCAACATCCTACGTGATTATTTTTTTAGATAAGAGGAAAAAAAAGTTTTTACCGCGTTGTATTTTCCAAATTCTTCAGTTTGGTTTGATTTAGAAATGGCACAAGTGGACAATCATTTTTACGGATTATTGCCATCGTTGATGCGAGATTCAAGGCTACCGGAACATTTTCGAATAAACGATTGCCATCGTAGATCGAACGTACCTGTCTTTCATGTTTTATTAGAAGTAGCGATTTTCTAGCAAGCGTAGAAGACATTGCAAAGTTGGAACGATTTTCTACTTTATTTTTGGTTTTAGTTGTTCCAAATCTTTAATATTATTGTCAGAATTATCAACATTTTCTTCATTATGACTATATTATTGTTTTGGTTAGAATTATAATCATAATGTAATATCGTTATCACTCTCACTGCAGAGTGGAGTCTGTAGGGAGAGTGATAACGATGTATCGATTCTTTTATGAGACTTACCTGTTCGAAAATAGCGTACAAATAGTCATTCGTGGCAGAAAGTGCCGAATATTTATCGCCCCGAACAATTTCCCGGAAATTGGTATAAACTGAGTAATCGGCCACCATTAGAATATCAATCTGATATCTAAATGATGAATTATCGTGTTGTATCTTTGGATTACGAAATAATGGCACTTCCTGCAAAAAGAATTTGTTTTCCCAACAGGTATGGAAATTTGAAGGCATGATTAAGCTTGACCTAGAAAAATACAGTTTATTGATCATAATGTCATAAATCTTCAAAAATAAATTTCTACTTCAATAACTCAAACCATATTGCAGAAGATTAGTTCTGTTAATTTCCATAGCACTTTTAAAGATTTAACGATATTTCCGAATGATTAGGATTATAGTATTTATGAAAATCATGTAGAAAACCGCTCATTTCAAACAATGATTTGCAAAAACAAAAATATAAATTAGTTCATTTTAACTCAAGTATTAATTTCGTATCATCAAAATGAACTTATTCGTTACAAAAAAGTTAATGTACCTTTTTAAAAGCAACACCAGCCGATTTCGTCTTTCGCTGGAAGTGTACTGCGCTCCAAACTACAAATTAGTTTTCTAGAGTATGTGAATAATATACAATCTTGAAGAAAATGGCAAAAAAAAAAAAAAAAAAAAAAAAAAAAA